>JAHQIW010003124.1:0-36718 GCA_019055375.1 Parelaphostrongylus tenuis
CCCATAAACTAATGGCACAGCCGGTCCTTCAGGTCGGTGTTGCAACCGCAAAATTCAGCAAGGAACCGAAAAGCTGTTCGACTGAAGACAAGTCTTTCAGCCGCTTCACGGTTGATGTTTTCGAGGGTAGCTTGAGCATCGCCTCCTAATTCGCATTCGTAAGGCAGGAAATTGCTATAAAGACTGTGCTGAGCAGGCATGATGCGACAAATATCAAAAAATTTGGTGCCAAAAGATAGCTCAGAAAATCTTGTGTAAATCGGAATCGATTTGTTCCTAAAAGACGGCAGAAATACGTTTAGGCTCATGGCGTATTTAGGCAATTTTGATTGCTTCAGGTTAATAAATTTGATGTTTATTGCTTTAGTGCCAAGACTTATGAGAAGACCTAATAATGTAAAATACAGCAGGTATGTAGATTATACCAAGCCGTATTATTGCCGCCAAGAATTATGACATATTCGACATTCAGAATATGCTTTAAAGGACATCACTTCTGGAATAATGATATACTATTCTATGAACGGCTGATCAAGAAGAAATTGCACTATTGGAGTGGCGGTCGTCCTCAGTGACCCAGCATTAGCTCGAGGATACAGGACGGTCCTTGGGCAATTGTCGAATTAGTTTCAATGTGCTCCTGTGCTGACTATCTCTTTTGCAGTAATCGGATGAGTATTAGATGACGTCCAAGAAAGCAAACATCGCTTTTTCTGTGTTTTGAAGAAAAATTCTGCTATTCGTATTCTGTGTGCGTTTCCTGTTCTCCTATGCATGCTCTCATTCTTTTTTCGAAGTGCAGCTTCTGTGTATGAATAATATCAGAACAAAAACCATTCGCTCATCATGCCATGTCTTCACTGTGGTCATCCAATACTTAACTTACCCAATAAGCGCTAGCCGTGGGCTAACATAAGTATAAGTCCTGTCGTTTTTCTAACTTCTTCTAAGCTCTTTCACTTCGTTGTCAACCGAACGTGAAGCAATTAATTCAAGAAATTAATTCGTCGACTGCATGATGATTATATCGCTCTTTTCGAATGTTTTCTTAAGACCACGCTCAAATTTCAGTATATCTCATAAATGTTATCTGAGCCATCTTGTCATGTGGTGTGTTGAATGGGATGTGGTTCATGTGGTTCTGCCCGATTGACGAGACTGTCAAGGTCGAAACACGTGTATCGGGCTGCACGAGAGCCCATTCAACAGTCCACGTGAGAAGTTGGCTCAGATAACAATTATGAGATTCATGATGATTATTGATTTCCTCAATTCAGCCGATTCATACACCATATTGTGATTGTATGTTACGTTAGGTGTTCATAAAACTGTGGAAACTGCCAAAAAAAAAACCGATATCTACCTTATAGCAGCGATAAGTTCTCGTTCGTGTACTCCCAGGCTCTGAAAAAGTCGGTATCGCCAAACATCGGCCTACGATTCCTTCTGCGATCAGTACAAACTCAACAACAACGCCAACTGATCCATCTCATCGACTTTTTTTTTACCTCACAGTGAATTTTAACATAGTATGTAAGAATGTTTAAGCTCTAGCGAGGTTGTTACGTCAGAAAGCGTTGCGAAGATCTCGCCTTCTTCATCAGTGGCCCACGCCCTACACTGTTGCGAAGTTAGGAAAAAAAGATTAGATGGATCGTTTTATATCTACCAACCACGATCCATCAACCGAAAAACTGGTGATAATACAGTGTCAGTATACGTCATGCTATCACCACATACGTCTCCCCATCCCTGCTATAAAGGCTCCGGTGTGGGGCGTGGGCCACTGAAGAATGAGGCGAGACCTCCGAAACGTGTATGGCTATGACGTAACATCCTCGGTAATGAGATGAACACTCTTACGGACTATATTGAACAACAACAGCATCATCAGCTATTACTATAACCCCACATCGACTCAACAAGCTAAGTCTCTGATACTTCCATAAATTGGCATTGAGCGAACGTTAATAGAATGTCGATCTTTCGAAGTATTACGTCAAGTACTCAGAAGTCAACAGGAATGAAGGATCAAGCCCTCGACGTCGACCATTGCCTTAGGGGATACGCGATTCATTCGTCTTCAATTCTTAGCTTCGTTAGAGGTGATTGTATGCATATTTGGCCCTTACAACGAAGGCGCAGGCGCAGTAGCCTAGCGATGGGTCAAGTCAATGCTCCTATCATCTATCATCCCAGAGAAACGTAACAATTCACATACCCTTAAAAATGGAAGGTTAGGTGAGACTCGAACGCAGAGGAGCCATGGAGCGTCGATTGATCTTCGGTTTATGTCACAGAGCACCTTTAGCTACTGCACCAAACGTGCTTCAAAGTCATCTTATCACCTTACGAACCACAACATGAAAATCTATTCAACTGACATTTTCGCACGCTGCAATTGAAGCATGAAAATTCACATCGTGGAGTGTGGTTCTCAGGAGACATTATCATCATTAGATAATAGAATATCACAGAAGAGATTTCTGTGGTCATAATTGTAGGTATGGAACGTTGTGCGTCTCAGAATTTCTTTCGTTTCAGTAAGGACCACATTCATTCAAAACGAACGTATTTACATTGATGATTAATGTTTTTTCCACTTTATCTACAATTCTGCAAAAATTCGACAGTCTGACGAGTACAGAATTTGACACCAAAATTGGCTTCTGGAAAGACCTTCGTTGCATGTTGTGCTGACAAAAGAATGATCACCCTTTGTACTCGCAACAGCTAGCCATTGTCCTCTTTGACCGCGGATTCGTTTGCGCTTAAGGGCTAAGTTTCTATTCCAAAGTCACGATCCCATAAAAGCGTAGTCTTAGTAATGGAAGCGCTCAGACGGACTTCCTAGTTTTCAGTATGAAAACCACATCGATCAAATAGCAACGCAATTCCAACATTTTTTCTCACATTTTTTACAGTGCTATGAAATTTCCGCTTGTGGGCGCATTTTCTACAATTTACGATTTCCAAGAAACTTACATGCATCGATCTAAGGGATTGGTAGACTTTTTTCCTTCTCAAAGACGCGACATCTTGGAGAGAGTATCCACGTTATTTTTCCTATCGAAAGCCTTGTTGATGTCTCTTCTATCATTTCTGCCATTCGAAGATCACAAAAGGTGCTAAAGTGGCAGTAAAAATCTGAATATTTTTCGAAAACTTCCACAACCTCAGTGGAACACGCTCACCAACTGGGGACCACGAAGCGTGCCAAGCGTAGCATCAACGCGATCCGCAACGTGTTAGGGATTGCATATGGAAAAAAACGACTATTTACTTTTCAAAAATGTAAACACGCTGCATACACTACTCATTCGTTAAATCAGAGGCATTTTGATTCTTCGTCACTGATCACATTCCTTATGGCACACCCTCGTCAAAATCTATAGTGTAGCTCCGAATTTGAGAGAAGTGAGAAATAATAGATTGGGGGAAAAGTTCTGAGGAAATGCTTGAAACTTTTTTGGGTGTCGGCCATTTTTTGTTTCTTTGGATTCATTTGGAACCTCGTCTTCTCCCGCGTTGATTGGTATATAATTTATCTACTTATTTCAAGATGACGTTAACAAACGAGCCCAACCAGATTGATGCGTTCACTTGCCACCGTTGTATTTGATCCCAACAGCCATTCGTGCATCATCAACAACTCAATTTGCTCGCTTGTTAGCTCCGTCCTGGAGCAAGTAGATAAATTATATACCAATCAACGCGGGAGAAGACGGGCTTTCAAATGAGCCCAAAGTCACAAAAATGGCCGACACCAAAAAAAAGTCACAAGGATTTTCTCAGAACTTGTTCTCCAACCTTTTAGGACATTCACAGAAGAACGACGCAAAGCAGTGTTTGCGCTGTGCAAGGCTCCGAGTGATTACCAGAAGCCTGAGAAGAGCATTTGTGTACCAATCAACGAGAAGAATATTGCGTCTGATACTTTTCTGATAAGCGTACTAAGTTTTAGCCCTCGAGAAAAACATATTTCTTGGTTGTTCTTGAAATCTGAGTAATCATTCGATAGCTTAGATTTGGGAAATTTGAAATTGTACTTATATTTGAAGCAGTCCTTTTGTTGCGCTGTAACGACAAAAATGAATTTATGTCGATCAGAAAATTTTGGCTGAACAAAGCTTTTTCATTGGACTTCAAAGATCAATCGATCGCTTAAATCTCGTCGATTCCAACGACGTATTTGGTTTTTAAAAAGGACTTGTTGCGGTGGTTTGATGCCATTGTCGCGCTGAGCGAAACTTAGCTTCCTTTGGCTGCCACAGCACACTTAAAAGTTCTCTTCGAAACAAAACACACTAGATGATCAAACAAATTCCTTTTTATTTAATCGCTTCCAGCTGTTGTATGAAGATATAATTATACCCATTGATGTAGAGGATTGTGCGAAATTTTTGCGTCAGGTGGGACTTAAACCCACATTTACGTTATGCAGGGGCGCATGCTCGAACAGTTGCATTACCCACGCTGTTTTTACATCACTCCTATGCTGCAACGCATCTAGCTGTCGAACAACCAACGTCAGCGGTATGCACGGTTGATCGCTATCAACATTGAACTCATTCACGCTAACAGATTTTGGGTAGTAGATAATCAAAAAAAATTCCTTCCTATCTAAACGTTTCTGGTGGTTATGATGTTATAGATTTACCTATCCCTTTGCAGACGGCGCCATTTGCGGGTGGCGGACGGTTTAAACGGCTATGTAAAGGCAGCAAGTGCCTTCTAATGCTAGCGTGGTTTCATTGTTGGAAAAATTCATGTTTTTTCGTCAATAAGTCGGACTTCTGAGTGAGTAAATGGTCAAATATGATAGAGCAGACTTCAATGAGATTTTTTTTTAGAAAAAACGTAACTGCTCCATTTATGACCCAATAGTGATGCTTATTGCATGCGATCTCACTTTATGGATAACTCTCAACAATTTTCTTCATCATTAGTGCAGTTCCTATTCTCATTTCTCATATCAATGCGTAATTTTGTTCAAATTCTCTATTCATAGCCATGGAATACGCAAAAGATATGGAGGTACATAAAATTTTCTCGTTATCTCCACTTTGTTTGAGCCCATTGACAAGTATTTGTTAGTTTTGTAAAATTTTTGGCAATCATTCGATAGCTAAAATCAAATGAGTTCGGAAAACATTTCTCGTCGGCAATCAATAATTATTAGACAGGGCAAATCTTGACAGTTTTAACGGTATATTTGGTTTCTGGAAAGGAATATTCAGAGCGAAGTAACAGTGAAAAGATTATTACATTTCGCAAACTCGGATCTTTTTCGATGTCCGTATCCTTTCAGGCTTCTTGGAAGAACGCGTTTTTATCCTTCTGTGAGAGATCCACCAACTTTTTGGTAGCTCAATTCTCGAAAATTCTGAAGGTACACTTTATATTCAAAACGGTTTTTAGTGCACTGTAGCAGTAAAGATAAAAATATCTTGCGCACTCAAGCATTTCTCGCTGGAGCGTCTTCGCTAGGCTCTTGGTAATTGATCTAAAGTTAAAATCTCGACGATTTCCATAGTAACTTTGTTTTTGCGAAGAATTTTTTATTGAAGTGTAGCAGTCAGAAAAATCATACGTTTCACAGTTAATCGATATGTTGTGAAAAGCGCAGTGACTTGGGGCTAATGTCGCAAAATCTCACCCTTTGGAATGCGAAACCCAATTTGGTTCTTTCTGATTAGGAGGGAACAAATGAAAAACCGATCTCATTCGCTGGAGAAGAACGTTTCATAGAATTATCAGTAACCATTCAAAAGCTAAAACTTGGCCTACAGCGCCACCCCGGCATTTTTTCAAAACACACCTTTATAACGCTGTAAGATTCCAAATAAAATCATGTTCCATACAACCACGTGTTTCTCTTATATCGCTTATATTTGGCTGGTTAAAACTCCTTCGTTAGAATGTTTGTACTCAAGCTATAGCACAAGCTTCAGAGAGCTCAAAAACATGTCTGCTTTCCAAAAGACTTTTTTGATCTTTTGATTTTCCCTGATCTTTTGATTTGTGCTTTGAACCTCACTGGACAGAGTCCTTCTCAGACTGTTAGTAATCATCTGAGAGCGTAAGGTTTCGTGATAGCGATCTGTTTTTTTTTTTGAAACACGGTTTAATAGGGGCGATAAGATGAGTTTCAGATTTTTGGCAAATTTGTTTACTCGCAATTCGACAAGGCTAGGGCCGTGGCAAAGGGCGGGGCGAAGCAAGGCGATGGATATTTTGTTATTCAATTGGGAATTTTTCCTCTGCTCTAGAAGAAACTCCACATAAAGCGATTGAGTAAGATATTATGAAAGTTTCTCTGCGCACTGATACGGTCTTGGACTTTCACCGAGCTATACGCGTGATGAAAATGAAAGCGAAATGTGAGTGTGAAACATAGTTTAATCTGAAGGGTACAACGTTATGAAGGGATCTTTTGAAGAACCGGCGACGTGTGACTGTAGCCTTAAGTTTCAGCTTTCAAATGGTTACCAACACACCTATGGAAATTCCTCTCCAGCAGATGAGATCGGTTTTTCATCTGTTTTTCATTTTCGCTGAGCAAAACTCCTTCATCTAGTACTCATTCGATAGCGCAAGTTTCGAGGAAATCAAAAATTTATGTAATTTTTGGAAAAGCTTCTTTGATACCGCTGTAGGAGAAAGAAAAGATTTGTCCTTTAAACCTAGCCGAATTTAGCTCTTTTTTTAGACTATTAATAATCATTCGATATCGTAAATCCCAATAATTGGGTGTTGTGCTTTTTTCTAAAAATACCGTTTAGTAAATAAAATCGATCGAGTTTTACGTTTTCGACGATCTTGTTTACCAGCTTAATCATGAAGCGAGGTTTTGATTGCGTTTGAAATACTGTTTTTTAATTGGGGGCTTTTCCACCGCATCGACAAAAACTTCAGAAAAAAACCTATGGTATTACGAGAACTTCTTTACGCGCCGATACGCTTTAAGTGCTTCAGCGAATTCCACGCGCAAAGATGAAGGCGCACGGCGGGTATGAAACTTTTTTTTTTCAAATGCTGTCGTTGTAAAAGGGTGTTTTGAAAGATCGGCGACTTGAAACTGCAACCTCAGGTTTCAGCTTTCGAATGGTTGCTAACATTCCTATGAAAAATTCCTGTCAAGAGAATGAAGTTGGTTTTTCATTTGTCCCCTTAGGAGTGAAAAACATTGTTTTTAGAAGTAAGGAATTTCAATATAGTTGGGCATTGTTGCTCCTACGAATACATTTGTAAGGCTCTCTCAATGATATCAATTTTTTTCCGGCAAAGTTTACAAGAATCGAGATCTAACTAGTTCGCTCAAAAAAACGCTATGAGTTAATATAAATAGAGTATCACTGCAAAACATCATCTTTTATTCATCGACAACGTACCATGGAAATCTTCCCACACAACAAGCTTACTATCAAAATCAAAAAATGTGAAGATATTGATTGAGTGCGAAAGCATCAAGAAGATATGAGAAAACGTTCAACAGCAGCTGGAAATTCCTTTTCACGAGAATGTGGCTTTTTTTCTTACGAAAAAAGCAAGAATTTGGGTAGCGTTGCGTTAATTTTGCTGCAAATATTTGAACAAATGTCTCATCAATAATATTTTATCGTTTTTCCATGATAAGGCTCTTCTGAGAACTCAATTAACTCAATTTTCTGTTGGAGCACGCACCAGTCTTCGTAGACGTCTCGACAGCCCTCCCAGCTGAAGGTGATGGCGACCCTCATCGTCCGCAAAGTCCTCATCTGACAGCCTGACTGGATTCTATGGCGATAGCGACTACCCGCGCCATACCGTTGATGGTTCGTTGCCGATATATGGACGCGTTGTAGCGTAGGAAGAGTTGTGTTAAATAGCAGTCGGTAGAACGACGTTTCGAGCACGCGCTCTGGATAGGGTGAAATGTAGGTGAACAACTGAAACAAAAGTTTCGCATTGCACTCTACATCAATGGGTATATACATAGAAAAGTACTTGTAGAACTGACGAGATCTGAGCTGTCGAATAGTAACTATAAGTCTAATGGAAGGGTTTGTTCAGCGAGGAATTTTTGAATGAAAAAATGTTTTTGTTTTCGCTGTTACAACTTAAAAATAAGGCCAATACAAAAGTAAAAAACACCACTGATATTTGCAAGATTTGTGCTTTTAGGCGATTGCTGAAACTTGAAAAGTACGGCAAAGGCACGTTTTTCATAAAGAGATCGAAAAAGGTGCGACTACCAGAGAAAGTGTAAATTTGCCAAACCCGATTCTTCTTTTGGTGTTACAGCACACTATGAAGTTTTTTTAAGAAGACAAGAAATTTTTCAGAATTATGGAGGTTTGAGCTATCGAACAATTATTAAAAGTTTATAGAAGAACCTTTGTTCAAAAGACATGCTTGAATGGGAAACGCAATATTATTTTTGCCGTTACAGGACACCAAGGCCATTTTAGAAATAAGTTACATTTTAGAATTTCTTAAGAATTAAACCACTGAATGATAATTTTTAACAACCAAGAGATACGTTTTCTCTCACGGCTGCTAGCCTAGTAGCATTATTGCAAACATCCTTCTCTGGAGGCATAGTAAACTGAAGGGTAGTGCTCGTATTCCAATGTCCAGCACATGGTAGCCGTCTTTAAATCGCATAAATCGGATAGCGTATAGACAACATTTTCCAAGAACGAAGGAATGTTGGCTATTTATTCTCAAGTGGAATTTACTCAGATATATATTGTTACAATATTCGAATCTTCTCATATAATTAATTTCGTGCGAATCACTTAAAATATCTCGCGAAAAATACGTATCGGCACGCTCGTGACTTTGAAACTCGGTTACACTTTCGATGCATTCTCGATTCGGCACTTTAACACATCCATTTTCGGACGTCACCTGAACTTGAGCATCAGAGTTTCTCATCTTGATCAACTTCAACTTACTCTAACCTTGTTTACTCCCCAGTAATAATGAAGCTCAACCAGCTCAACTAATCCTCTTGCCAATCTCTTCCGCTTAATCTGAATCTTGGTTGTCATTCCCGCTGCGCACATTATCATCTGCTTGCGTACTCGTATCTACTCATATTCTGATGTTGCCATCATTGTGCTGTTATCCTATCGATAAACGACGTAATTCAAATCCGTGAAGTCTGACACAGAGATAACTGCTAGAGGTTTGGCGTGCCTGAATTAATATAGAATGATTTCCTAGGCCACGCTCTCCACCAAACCTCCGCGGGACCGCTTGTTCTTTAAAGCAGTGGCCTTGAAAGTATGTTGTTTGTCTAACTAGAGAGGAGCATCATTGACAAGTCGGAAATATTCGAGTGGGAAGTCATGTACTTACTTGATACTTGATACTTGATCGATCCGTCTTTACTAATTGTGTGGATCTCAGCGCACATTCCCTGTCTGTCTACTGTGCGACAGTCCTCCATGACGGTGGTCTAATTTGAGCATGGCGGCTGCTGCGAGTGTCATACCGTGATCTGAAAAAAATCGGGAGCTGTGAGTACTTCTCCTTATCTATAACGAACACGTTGCCCAACGTGTAAGGTCGTCCTCGAGGACGCGTACTTTGTCGTGGAGTCCACTCTACAGTTCTTCTCGTCCATCTGTCGTCCGTTTTTCTCATTATATGACCGGCTCATCTGTGTTACGCTTATAGATGTATGGATCTCTGGGTCACGAAAATGGGATGGACTTCAGAAGATCTGAACTACGCAGGCCAGCCAGATGCTGTGTACGCCGACTGAATTTGAAAAGACATCGTTCAAGATGCTCTGTGAGTTCTTCGTAGCAGTCTTGTCGTGGTCGAAGTATCAGCCTACGTCTCAGCTGCATAGCAAAGCGCTAGGCAGGACCGTCGAATCAAAAAGATGAGCATGGAGTTTCTAGGTCCGTTAGCTGGTCGGTGTTTCTCTGAAGAGACCCGAATGTGGCCCATGCTGCTCTCCTCCTTCTATCTAGTTCCTCCTTCATGTTGTTTCTTGTTCTTGAACGCCAAGGTCACCTGCGAGGTGGTTTTGCAATCAAGAACATCCATTTCGACTTGATCACCATTGCACCATGGGTTCTCATGGACTGGGTCTTCATCTCTATTAATATGTTATCCGATCTTCTTTCTCGCTTTCGTTTGATTCCCTTAACATCGTCTCTGCTTCATCTGGTACTTTTTGAAAAGATGACGATGTCGTCTGTAAAGGAAATGTGACAAGGATTTTCCATCAACACGAATGACCTTCTCATCCCCATCGACTGACTCCATTACCCACTGCAATGCGGCGGTGAACAGCTTTGGCGATGTAGTATCGCCTGTCGACCCTTTACCATGGGTATGGTCAGAGATTGATGAAAAGACTTGTATTTTGTGGTGCAGTTTCGATGACAGTCCGACATGGTTCTCATATAGACGGATTCACTCCTTGATCGACGAGTGCTGATAGGACTGCATTCGTTTCAACGTATCGAACGCTTTTTCACAGTCGACAATTGTTCGGTTAAGGGCATGTGATATTTTCGGCAGACTTCAATGGCCCGTGATACGGTTTGGATGTGTTCCATGCAGCAGAATCCTTCACGAATCCTGCTTGTTCCATTGGCTAAGCCTCATCCAAAGTTCTTGATATGCGCTGGAAGTATAATCTTCGTAAAGAGTTGTAGAGTGCACTCAACAAGCAAATTGGACGATAATTACGAAGATCTCTTCGGTCACCCTTTTCATGGAAAATGATTGTGCGCGACGTCCTTCACTGGTCTGGAATTTTTTCCTTTTGAAGGTAGGATGTCATATGTATAGCGAGTATTACATTTAGATTATGACCTCCAGCTGTTAAAAGTCGGCGGTGATGCTATCATGTCCTGGAGCTGTGCCATTCTTCTTGCCTTCTATCGCAACACGTACTTCAGAGGGTAAAATCCTGGGTGGTTTTTCTCCACCAGTGAGGGAGTTTCGGGGTCCGAGGACGGGGATTGTGGAACTGAAAAGATTGGTATAAATTTTTCCTTTATCAATTCCATGTCATGGTGGAATGTTCGTAGCATTTCCATCGTCGTTCATCAGGGCTGCGAGCGGAGCACTATAATCGCGCATGTTTCGACGGCATTTCTTTAGACTAGACCGTTTTTGTGCTGCTTCCAACAGTTTCTTCTGCCTGTGTCGGTGAAATCCTTCTGCAGAGCTCTTCTGCAGCTGCAGTTTATTACCACTCGAGCTAGGGGTATTTCATTAGGATCGAGCCTCAATTTTCTCCTCTTTTCGAGCATCGGTCGCTGTGTAGCAGTTGATGATACTGATGCATCTGTTGCACTATAGGTGGAGTTGAAGGATGGCCAAGCGAGTGGAAAGATTTTCATGAGATTTGACGTGATGGGTTATAGACGGGTGAACGACACCCACGCCGCCAACATTTCAAAACGTGAATTTTTCTCCTCGAATATAGCGTTTTTGTCGTTAAATTGACATATGTCGGTCTTCCTGATTTTCGTTTCTTGCATGACAATCACATGATATTTTATGCTATGTTGCTGCGTGAAGAAATGCTTGAAGATCGGGCAGTCTACTTGGCGTGTCGCTTACGTCTTCAAAACATCCGGTTCCAGAGACGTCCTTTGTCATCCCGAGATTTCCTAGCCTTTCACTGGTTGTCTCGCCGCTTGACGCCATAGACAGGAGAACCCAGTGAGCAAGGTACTGAGGCTGTCTATTGCTGGGTTTGTGCAAATTGATTCTCTTGGAATCTTGACTTTACCTCGCAAGGGCTATCTCGGTCTTCACGATGTTGCTCCAAGAGCTTAGCTTTCGGTGTCGGATCCTTGGTCGGACTTCCTACTAACAGAGCGGCGATGGTGTTGAACCCGAATACAGAGAATAAAAATAGGGGAAAAAAGTAAACCGACCGCTTACGGACGATGTAGAAACCGAATCATGTCATCATGGGAAGTCATGTAGCAACTGACAAAATCCTCTAACTGACAGGAAAGACTGTCCTCATTGAATCTCGACTGGCTGTGTCATCCTGAATCACAAGTCCCAACAGATGGCTGTGCGAAATAGTTCCAAAGAGTTGACCACGCTTAAGCTAAGGATTCACGTTTGCGGTATCACGAGACTTTCCTTATACCTGCGACGATTCTGCGTGATAAGCATCCGATTTTCACTGGCTTAGTTATCTGGAAAGCATCTGTCACTACTACCGTACGATGCCGTAGCGGCCGCGATTGTTTCTAGAGGTAATAACTTTATATGAAAGTTTATTACGTAGTCATACTCTTGTGATTTATCGATGTTTGCAGGCGTGATTGTCATCAAACATATTTCAGCTGAAAAAGACTCGTGGCACGCATTAAATGGATAATGTCCTTTCGACTCAAGTAAATTCAATTTCTTGCCATAAAACTTGCTTTATCACGAAATATAATCATTTTGTATTCTTGAATGATCACTAACTTCTCTATCTAAGTGAGACTTTGAGCGATTTTCAAGTGCATTAGTACTACATATTAATAGCAAGATATACCCAACAATGTGGAGTGCTGTGCAAAAACACTTGCGTCAACCGGGGGTTCGATCATACAACAGCAAGAAGCGGTCAAATAAATAAATTCCTATTGATTAATGATCCTCAATATCTGTTAGCACAAGTGAGTTCAATGCCGATTGCGGCTGCCGTGCTAGATTGTAGGCGGTTGACTGTTGACAGATAACGCGTTGCAGCGTAAAAAGAGTGCTGTGCAAAATGAGCGTCGGTGGTGCAACGGATAGCATGCGCTCCCGGAAAGTGTGAGATCTGGGTTCAAATCGTGGTTGACGCAATGTTTTTTGCACGGCACCTGCACATTATTGGGTGTATTACAAGACCATACCACTGCAAGAAGCGGTCAAATAAATAAATTCTTATTAATACCAAGATAGTTTCAAGCATCTCCCCCTGCATAAGAATTACTGTAATAACTGTCCCAAGACCGACTGTCTATTAACCTCAGCATGCTTCAGTATGATTCTTTTAGTAGGATCATGAACTGCTCAATCGTCAAGCCATACATGTTTACAGCTCCCTGGTGTTGTACCAGTAGCTCATGTGTGGCTTGTAATGCGGAGTCATTCGACACTTTGGTATATAAAGCAGTGACGTCGAATGACTCCATTACGTACGCGTTGTTCGGGTTCGCGTTACGTAGACGATCCAGGAACATCTGAGTGTTTGTCAGATGGGCTGGAATGTGTCCTAGCAACTGGGATGTTATTAAAGTCAAGAACCATGCTATCCTATCCGTCGGTCCACCTACACAACTGATGATAGGTCTAACTTTGAATATAGATGGATCGTTAGACATCAGATCATCAGTGGATACTAACTTATGTGTTTTTATAAGCAAGTATAAGACAGGACATGTTGGTGACTGGATTTTTAATTGAGAAATGATAGATGGTCTTAAGCCTGCCGCTTTTGCCGTACGGACCCACTCACTGTTTAATTTGCGGTTTCGCCTTTTGAATTCCTTTACAGAAGATGATCGGTAAAGCGAGGCATCTTCGAGATGCTTGCTCGTTATTGCGATATCTAACTGTCAAGGAATCACAACAAATTCTCCACCCTTATCACTAACTGATAGCCTTATCCTACCTTCGCTTATCAACTCTCGAACCTCTTTCATGCCACGTTTTTGTAGTTCGGTGAGGTTCGATTGATATCTTCTCCTGCTATAGTGAGTGAGGGTTCTAAAAGTTTCGTCCGCAAATTTCCGGAATTTTCTATCTACCTCCTCGTTGGGGTCTTGTTGTCTATAGAACGGCTGAGGAAATGGTGGTATTAGTGCCTCTACTTGCTGTTCATTCCTATTAGTCTCTTCAACTCTGGCCTTTTTACGGAGTTGATCTTGCAAATCATGTAAACCACATGCAACCTTGCGCAAGGACACCTTAGAAATGGGTTGAGATGGTGAAAAGCTTGGACCCAGTTCTAATAGCGAGCGCGCACCGTCAGGGAGAGTTATGCCTCCTAGCACTGTGACCCTTGAATTTCTTGACGCATTACTTGCCCTAATGTGACTCGCTTGATCTTCATTAGCGGTATCCGTATGCCTTCTCAAAGTCATGTTATGCGATCTACTCAAAAGATCATCGAATTTTCTCCGCAAAGTAACTTTAGTATTTGACCTAATGGAATCGCAAATCAATTTTGAAAATCAATCAAGAAAAGAGGTTCGAGAGTTGATAAGCGAAGGTAGGATAAGGCTATCAGTTAGTGATAAGGGTGGAGAATTTGTTGTGATTCCTCGACAGTTAGATATCGCAATAACGAGCAAGCATCTCGAAGATGCCTCGCTTTACCGATCATCTTCTGTAAAGGAATTCAAAAGGCAAAACCGCAAATTAAACAGTGAGTGGGTCCGTACGGCAAAAGCGGCAGGCTTAAGACCATCTATAATTTCTCAATTAAAAATCCAGTCACCAACATGTCCTGTCTTATACTTGCTTATAAAAACACATAAGTTAGTATCCACTGATGATCTGATGTCTAACGATCCATCTATATTCAAAGTTAGACCTATCATCAGTTGTGTAGGCGGACCGACGGATAGGATAGCATGGTTCTTGACTTTAATAACATCCCAGTTGCTAGGACACATTCCAGCCCATCTGACAAACACTCAGATGTTCCTGGATCGTCTACGTAACGCGAACCCGAACAACGCGTACGTAATGGAGTCATTCGACGTCACTGCTTTATATACCAACGTGTCGAATGACTCCGCATTACAAGCCACACATGAGCTACTGGTACAACACCAGGGAGCTGTAAACATGTATGGCTTGACGATTGAGCAGTTCATGATCCTACTAAAAGAGTGCTTGAACTGCTCAATCTTCAGATGGTCCGGGAATTATTATATTCAAACCAGAGGGCTGGCAATGGGACAGCGACTGGCACCTAGCCTGGCCATTGCCTTTATGTCTAAAGTGGAAGCACCAGTGATGGATCTCCGGCCATTACTCTACTGTAGGTATATAGATGATTGTTTGATTATCTGTTCCACTCAAGAGGAGCTGGATGATTGTTTTAGATTGCTGAATGCACAGTCAGAGTATATAAGATTCACCCGTGAGATACCAAAAGACGATTGGCTTCCATTCTTGAACGTGCAAATAAGCTTAACTGAGAGCGGCTACATAACGAAGTGGTACCGAAAGCCAAGTAGTAAGAATATCTTGGTTCACTATCTCTCTTCTCATCCCTCACATACGAAGAAGGCGCTAGTAAAAAACATGTTTCGAGCAGCAGTCAATGTATGTACCGGGGAGGAGCAGAGAGTAGAATCCGTGAAACTGGCGCGGGAAATAGCCACTTCTAATGGATACGAATTCGTAGCCCCTCGGCTTAGGTTTAGAGGAAATAATGCGCCTCCGAACGAAAACTTAGTTGAAAGGAAAGTCCCGTTTATCATCCCGTTCTATTCAAATGAGATTAGTACAGCTATAAAACGATGTTTGAAAAGAGCGGGCTTAGAGCAATCGGTGGCCACTATTGAAATACCACCGAATACTCTAAAACGCCAACTAATTCGCAACCGCTTATATGACCGTCTCTGTATGATGAAAGATTGTAAAATATGTCCTAACGGCAGAGACGGTGGTTGCATGAGCGTAGGTACAGTCTACCTAATCTCTTGCAAAGCGTGTAGTGATAAATATGTTGGCGAAACGGGTAGGCCGCTCTATGCACGCATAGAAGAACACCTAGCCGACAAGCGTCTTAATAGACAAAACACTCCGCTAGGGACGCATAGAGCACAGAAGCACGACGGAGTTGATTTTGAAATCGAAGTCACCATCCTTGCGCAGGAGCAAAAAACATCAGCGCGAAAGATCTTGGAAGCATTTTGGATTAATACGACCAATCCAACCATAAACCGCAGGGAGGAATGCCTTGTAAACACTCGTGATATGAGCCAGTATATAAGACTGTTGTTTTGATGGGTAGGGTGCATTACGAGCCTATGTGTCTCTCTTTCCGGTGATCTCCACTTGGATCATCCAGTGGAACACATATAAAAAGCGGTGAGTATGTTGAGTGTTGATTGTTGCTTGATGCGATTGAAATCTAGGTCTGGTGATTTTCTCTAAAGAAGTAATGGAGGTGTTTGACTGATTGTATTGCAAACATTTTGACCTTTCCAGGCTCTGAAGAAGGCGAACTGCCGAAAAGTCAGCTATCGAATAAAGTTTAATGCAACACCTCGTGTTCTGCTCAAAGAAGAAAATCAAGTAATAACTGTATTTCTCTCGACTAATTAGGTTCATCCTAAAGTGATACACGCGAGATTGTTGACTGAAGAGTATTGATTTTCGAAAAAATAATTGGAAAGAAATAAAACAACGAATGACGAGAAAGAATTACTAATTTTTCGAGTTCTATTCCTTTTTTTAGCCTGTAACATAAAAGATACACACAACTCCGTTGAGTTAGCAGGAAAACTCGCAGGCTCAGTAAGACTTTGAGCACGTGATCACCCTTCTGAGGCTCCCTGTTTCCTAGTGCATCACCAAGATCCTTTTTTGACTTTTCTTTCTGTGAATAACTAGCTATAGACACAAATATTTCACTTTTTACTTACAAGAAACTTTCTTACAATAGCATAGAATTGAAGCGCTTTGGGTAGCGCACGTTTTGCGACCAAGCCATTCTAAGCATGTCTTCAAATGATAAATCAACTTTTCACAGAAAACGTTCTCCGCAGGTGCCGAATATCCGAATAGGTAGAAGCGCTTTGTGGCTATATTGCACTATAGTGCACATTGTGTTACATCACTTGTAACAAGGATTTTATGAACGACAAGTGGGAAGTTACTAAAAAGTCATCTTTCTGCGCACTTTGCATGTCATATCACGTCGTTTTATGAGTTTTATCACAGAAGTAAACAGCAAATTTCTTTCAACAGCTTTTCAACAGCAATTTCAGCAACAGCTTCTGGTTTGAAAAACTTGTTGTATATCCGTCTAGTGTCAAAACCTATGGAACAACTTAATAGCATCTGCATACCTCGGGCTACCGACTGAGTACAAAAATTCCACGAAAACACTTTCATACAGCCAAATGAACCACGGGCAAAAGCGAAACGACTTTGAATATAAAGTCGTGATGAGCTCAAATTGTCTTTTTGTCACGTGGATACTCTAATTTTGGAAAAAATCGTTTCAGATGTAGAGTTATTAGAGATCGAAAAGATCTGATAAAATGATACTGTGTTTGAGCCTGTGATGAGGTGTGGTACGGCACATATGCAGTATTAGAGAAGCGCCTGTTTCGTACCTCGGGCATCTCAGTAGCAATGTACCCTTCGGATCAGCCAATCCATCGAAATCTCACCACATATAATGGGATCGGTGAAGAGTATAGATCACGGAAAGTCAAGTGACAGAATCCCCGATACTTTAGTGAGCACGGTCGAGTGCTTGTGGGTGGTAGAATGTGTCATACCTTACTCTCGTCTGTATATATCGACCTCGCTTGAAACAGCTGTAATCTGATAACATGATAACATGTTTGAGCCTGTCTAAGGGGGAGGCTGACTGGTTCGGTGTAAGTGTCGTAACAGACCTCATAACAGGCTCAAACTTGTTATCTTGTTATCAGATTAAAACAGTTTCGAATGAGATCGATATAAATAGTCGCGAGTAGGGTATGATAGCCATTGTATTCAAAACTTCCGTCCCAGAAAGTCCTCCATCATTTCATCACTTGCTATCTCAGGTATTCAAGTAGGCACTGCTTTGGCAGCATGCCAACATTTGAAATACGCGCGCTGCCGCGGCACAGTGTGCCTCGCTGCGGCCATTCCACGCACACAGTACCCTTCGACGTGGTCGCTCATCTGCTCGTCTTTGATTGTCACTCATATACCTACTTCATCGTACTTTCCGTTGTATTATTTTGCTTGTACCTCACAACGCGTTCTTCTCCTGTATTGTATTATTGCGAATTCGTTCCCAGTACAGCTCCATCCTAGAGCAAATTTGGTAAAGTTGTATTCCAAAATGTTGGCAAGAAAATGTGCAATTGAACGGCACTTAGATCATGCGATTTTAATCAATTCTTGTTTATAAATTTGGTGTTTATCGCTTTTGTGCCAAAACCTACGAAACGATCTAATGTTTTTCCCTCTCCTATCTCATTATTATCTCTATACTATTGTTGTGAATACGTGTGTACGTAACTAATTACCCATTTTGAGGTAACGCATAACGATTGCATTCGTCAATTAACTGCAAGTTGAACTGACTGCTTTGTGCTTTGAGGTTTTCGTGCTACTGAATGACGTTTTTCCCTATAAATTTGTTCAGATCATGCCTTCGAGAAGAAAGTCGAAATCTCCGAAAGGAAAGAGAAGTGCGGACGCCATCATCACGGAGGCGCTGAGAGCTATGATGTTGAGCGAGCCGCTGATCTCGCGCGAACAGTAAGTGTATACGCTTAGTCATTGAATTATCAAGGAAAGGACTGCTATGAATGTAAATCCACGATATTAATGAAATTCAAAATATTTGACATCAGACGGTAGTTGAACTCGCGCTTCAAGTATATCTGAGGTCCTACCACTGCACTATCAAAGCCACCTTTTGCATCACCCTTTATTTAGAAACCTATCGTAGCTGTCAGTAACACGCCTTCAACGCGTTTATATGGATAAGCACATATCGGCATCAAACCTCTTTATGCTGGCGGCTACTCAAAAAATCAGGTTTACGAAGAAGTTTTCTATCACCCGCTGAAAATATGTAAAGTTGATCAGAGAAAAATAGACTTCTGGCATGCCTCTTTAACTTGACCAAATGTCTCGAATCGGGGTCCATGTGGCAAATGTCCCATTGAGAGCAACTGGACCATAATCAAACGGCGCAGCATCTGGACTGTATGCTGGATGCGACAAGATCTTAACTCCTCCAGTTCATCAAACTTTTCCTTAGTCTTCTATGCGTTGTGAAGTTTGGCATTTTATTGCTAAAACATCGCGCCCCTTCGACAATCAAATGTCGCCAACTACGCGCCTCCGTTATGAATGAGCTGGGAGTTTAACTCCCACATGAACTCAAAATTATTGCATCTCACTCGATCCTCCCATATGTATGTACATATTTGCATATATATATATATATATATATATATATGTATATATCCACATCCACACGATTACAAGACTCATCGAAGTTTCACGAGAGTACAAACAACCACTCTGTCTCTTTTTCATCGATCTGAAGAAAGCCTCTGATTCAGTGGAAACAGAAGCGGTTATAGAGTCTCTGGATAACCAGGGCGTCCCTACTCGGTACATAATGATCCTTCGTGAGCTTTATAAAGATTTCACAACCAAAATATCTCCATTCTACAACAATATCACCATTGACGTAAGAAGAGGGGTTCGACAAGGCGATACAATTTCGCCAAAACTATCCACTGCCACCCTAAAAAACGTCATGCGAACATTAAAATGGGACGAAATGGGAGTGAAAATTGACGGTCGACAATTAAACCATCTTCGCTTTGCTGACGATATCGTTCTCATAACACTAAACATCAGCCAAGCGGAACGAATGTTGACCGATTTCGATAACGCCTGTGGAAAGATCACTCTTCAACTGAATCTAACGAAAACAATGTTCATGAGGAACGGATGGATTTCTAATGCCCCATTCACGCTCAACGGAACGACAATTTCCGAATGCTCCAGTTACGTCTATCTAGGTCGTGAAATCAACATGATGAACGATCTAGCTCCAGAGTTAAGCAGGAGGAAACGAGAGGCTTGGGGAACGTTTAAGAGCATCGAAGATGTAGTGAAGTTGACAAAGAACATCCGACTCCGTGGCCACCTTTTCGACTTAACGATTATCCCTGCCTTGACGTATGCACAGAAACCTGGTCGCTACGTAAGCAGGATGAAAGATCACTTGCCGTTATCGAACGCGCAGTCGAAAGGTCGATGCTAGGAGTATTCCGTATCTCGCAAATGAGAGAAAGGCTCCAAAGTTCCGACCTACGTCAACGATCGAAAATCAGAGACGCCGTTCTACACGCCAGGATATCGAAAATAGGGTGGGCCGGACACGTGATGCGCTTCAACGACAACCGATGGACGAGAGCTGTTACCGACTCGATTCCCCGAGACGTCAAGCGCTCTAAAGGAAGATCACTGACCCGTTGGTCCGATTTCTTCACGAAAGCGATAGAAGAAAGATATGATGCTCAGCGAATCCCTAGAGCGAGGAGGACCCACTGGGCCACTCTTGCACGCGATAGGGAAAAATGGAAGAGTTGCTGGTACCCGCTCGAGTCACTCGACGATCAACGGGACGACAGGTGATACAGGTGATATAAATATATGCATATATACATGCGAAACGCTGACACGGTGATGTAGTGGTAGCATGCGTCCCCAGTATGGGTGAGACGCAGGTGCAATTCCCGTCAGCTCTCAAATATTTTGCACTTTCCTTTAACCGCTCCCAGTTCCGGCCGTCGCGAAATACGTTCTTTTTGGCTCTTCTCAAAGTCTGGATAGTCTTCCGATGGCTTACTTATCGAAAAGTTTGGAAATATGCTTTATTTCTAGAATGGCCTTTTTAGTACGCTGTGACAGCGAAGATAGAATTGTGTTCCTCACGAACATTTCTCGCTAAACAAAATTTTTCCCACTGACTTCGATAACTGTTTGATAGCACACATCTAGACAGTTTCAGTAATTCTCTTGGTTTTTAGAAGAAACTTCTTATAGCTTTCTGACATTCAAAAGAAGATTCGGTTTCTCAGACTTGACACCGAAAAATGCGCGGCGACATACTGGTAGTTTAACGAAACACCGTCCACGTACCAGCAAGGCTCAGTTGGCTTGGTTCCAATGTCGCGCTACACGAAAGTTAACTTTTTTTGACTGATACTGAGCAGTAAAGCCTTATTAAAAAACCAAACCCAATTTTGTAATCGACGAATTTCAAGCTATCGAGTAGTTTTTAGAAGTCTAAAGAAAAAATTTGTTCACTGAGAAATATTAGCATGAGAAATATTTTTTTCCTGCTACAGCGCAGTCATTTTAGAATCAAAGCATGCCACTGAAATTTCTATGCTTCGAGATGTGAGATACTTGTTAATATTCTAAAAATTGTAAAGAGCGCGTTTTTCATAATTAATCGTGGAAAGGTGCTGATAACGGACTGATCCAGATTTCCGAACCTCAATTTTGATTTAGCTGTCACAGCTTGATAAAGAACGCTGTTCAGCGAGAAATGTTTGATTGCGATGCATAATTTTATTTTTGCTGTCACAGCAGAATAATAAAGTTATTCTAGGAACAACGCACACCGCTCAGGTTTTTCTTTATTCAAGCTAACGACTGGATACTAAAGAAAATGTCCTTTTCAATTCTTTGCACCCTGTTCCGACCCTTCAGAAAAAGTCCATTTTATGCTCATTTTTGATGTCTATGCAATCAGTCGATAGCTCACATTAAATAATTTGAATGGTATATTTCGTCTTCAAAAGGCCTTATTTTTGGGCTTAACGAGCAAAAATAAAATTATAAAGATTTCTCGCTGATCAAAGCTTTCCCTTTGAAGTTTCAATGACTAATCGATGGACCAAATCTTGTGGATTTCAATGATCTATTTCGTGTCCCATATGGACATGGTATTGCTGTAACAGCCGAAAGAAGATTGAGTTTCGTAAAACTGGACTCCTTCTTTTATCTGCCCCTCACTTCAGTTCGTTGAGAAGAACGCACCTTGTACCCTTTTGTCTCAAGTTCTAGCGATTATCTAATAGCTCATTTCTCGAAGAATTCAATGGTGTATTTTGTTTTACGCTTTGGAAGTATACATATACGTATGCGCCCTACGTGCTGAGTGCAAAACCCAATTTTCTTTTGGTTCTAATGAAGCACTGTAAAGCCCCTTCAAAAAACCAAAAACGTTGTTGGAATTCTCAGATTTGATCTATCGTTTGGTTATTGAAACTCTAGAAAGGCTTTTGTCAGCAAGAAATCTTCGAATGAGGAACAAAATATCATTTTTACTCTTTCAGTACAATAACAAGGCTTTTTGAAAGTAAAATGCACCATTCAAATTTCTTTGATTTAAGCTATCGATCGATTTTTTAAACATTAGAAACGACCAAAAAATACGCTCTTTCTCAAGGGATCGAAATGAGGAGCAGATAATAGAAGCAATCCTGAAGTAATCCAGTTTTGCGAAACACAATCTTCTTTTACTATTACCAGCGTAATACGAAGTCGATTTTGACAGTCAGGTAGATCATTGGATTCTTTAAGATTTAATCTATCAATTGGTCACTAAAACTCTGAAGGAAAGCTTTGGTCATCGGGGAATCTTTGGATGCGGAACAAAATTTTATTTTTTGCTCTTTCAGTGCAATAGGAAGGGCTTTTTGAAGATGAAATACTTATTCAAATTCTTTTGATTCGAGCTATCAAGTGACTTTTTGAACATTGAAAACGACCTGAAAATTCGTTTTCACAAGGGATCGAATAAGTGCAGATAACGGAAAGTACCTAGAAAAGAAATCATTTAGAATAGCACTGAGGGATCTCAGAGAAGACCACGTATGCCAAAAGCAAGTGAAAGCGGAGGAACCGGACGAGGTAGTTGATGAGATGGCACCACAAACTACACAAGGGCAGACCAGTGGCTCGAGTGTAATTTCAGAGAAGAATGTGGCAATAACATCTGCGTCACTCCCTAAGGTAGGTCGGAGTTTCTGATCTCTCCTGATGGCGATACGGAATACTAGCATCTTTCTACTCTGCGTTCTATGACTCCGCTCCGGGTTATCCTTTGTTTCCTTACATGATGATCATATTTTCCGACATGACAACGAAAACCTTAATAAAGATTTGAGAGTCGAAATGGTGGTCTTGACAGTTGGATATTCATCGTTTTCTTGACTACAACCTCAATAATGTTGAACTCTGTGCTGCTCCATGCTCTCTGCTCAACTTTTGGGTGAAGCGTTTCTCACTTGACCTTCCTCCCCAGACAGACGTAATCATAGCATTCGAAGATATCCATCTCTTAGCATTGAAGGGGCAATGAGAACCACTCCCTTCTTCTTGAGCATCGTTTACGTGAGGTTCCGTGGGGGACGATTTCTACTACGAGATAGTCAGAACACAGGTTAACATTTTAACAGGTCATTTCGTTGATCATTCTAATAATGATGATGAAGATCTGTCTGACATTCGAACAATTAAGGCGGAGGAGTTCAGATGTGGCTTTTCTTTGCTCACTTGAACCGTTCTCTCAACTTTGCTCAGAAAAAATTCATGTAAACATGTGTTCTCACTTAGATCTTCACTGTTTTACGTTTGTAGTTGCTTCTGCGAAGTCAAAGTATTACTCGGATCTATTTCATAGTGTTTTGATTTTCTTCTTAGTTTCATCTGACGCATCTGCTGAGGTTCCATATATTATTCTCTATTTGGACGGCGAGCAAAGGCGAGACACGATCAGCTAAAGTGCCGTATTTTGATAATTTTGAAAATCGAAATCTTTCAAAAGATTTTGTTTTCAGCCTGGAGAAGAAATCAATGAAGAAGCAGTATTGGAAATCTTAAAAAACGTGAGTATAGCTGTTTTTTCAATGAACAATGTAGTCTCTTATCTAGTAAGACATGAAGTTTGTAAAGTTATAGTCCTTATCACTATGGCATATTGAGCTCTTTTGCGTTTGCATGAACGGTCTTATAAGCGGTTGCGGACTAGTTGGCACTCCGATATCTAACAAGTATCCAGTGTAATTTCAATAAATGTTATCGAGTTTGTAGGCCTGCCTTTCTATTGCAGAATCTGATAGCTGCACGTATTTCTTTTGAAAGGAATACCACGATGAACGAAATGGTGCATTTGCTAGAATTATTTGCTTTGAATCAAGTATTCACTCCAAACATATTTTGAGAAGCTACATTTTGTAGCCATCGCAAATGGCTACTCGCTAAGTCAGTGTTAGTAATTTTACCTTCTCCTCTCTTCCTGACCAGTTACTGAATGCTCTCAGTAAACGTTGTCCACAAGCGCTCTTTTTGTATGTGTAAGATGAGAGAGGAGATAGTGAATCAGTATATTATGTTACATGTCTTTCACTACTAATTGATAGTGATGGTTCTGTATAGTTTGATTTGCATGTTCAGAAATGGACTTCACTTTTCTTTCGGTACCTCACAAGTGATTTTCATGTACCCTGACTGTCCGTTCACCAGTTCGGAATATCTGTCTATTTCCTCTTGTGTGAAGCGATAACCAGAGTTTTATCCATATATCTACAGTAAGATAATCGCCAAGGATTGATTACTTCCGCTTTCTACTGTGAGGCAATAGCAAAATTTTGGTGTCAGCCGCTGTCCCATTCCCCACCCTCTGTTGTGTGCCAAGTAGCTCCTGAACTATTTGAAAATTGAGTAGTTCAGGCACCCTCGTTTAAACAGCACCAAATCTTGCTATTGCCTTCATGTCAAAAATGATAGTGCCGGTATTTGACCACCGGTCATCACTTTATTGTAGATATGTATAAATGATTACCTCGCCATCTGTCCCATACAGAAGAAGGTGGACAAATGTGTAGAATTTCTGAAAGAACAGTCAAGAACATAAATTAAACCGGTGAAGCACGAAAAGAAATGTGAAGTCCATTTTTGAACTGAAACTATCGAGAAAGGCCAACCAAGTGGTGTCGAAAGCCAAGTTACGAAAATGTGATTCTTCAATATTTCTCTCCTCATTTGTCATACACAAAAAAGAGCGCTCGTGAAAGATGTTTCGAGTGCGTGTACAGGAAGGGAAACGAAGGTAGAGTCTCTGAAACTGCTCAGGATATAACTATCTCTAATGGCCACAAAAGTGTAGCTTCCCGAAATAGAGATTGAAAATCGTGTGCACTAAAACGAAAGTTCTGGCAAGAGCAAAGTCTCGATTACCGTGTCAATCTTTTGTAACGAAAAAGTTTAGCCAACAAACGCTGTTCGAACAGAGAAAGTATAGAGAAATCGGTAACAATAACTGAGAAACCACCAGATACAGCAAGGCGGAAGCTAGTTCACAACTGCTTACATGACCGTTTATGTTCAGCGGAAGAGTGCATAACTCATCCTACCGATAGAGGCAGTGATTGCATGAGTACGGGCACAATTTACCTATTCTTTCCAATACGTGTGGCTGAAAATACATTGGCGAAACGGTTAGGAAAACTTGGACCGGCGTAGAAATACCCCTAGACGCCAAACACAACTTGAAATCAAGCACACCGGTAGAGAAAAAATTGACAAGAATTCATACGAAGATACCAAGGGTTTGAGATAATTGGTAAGGGGGCTATTACATGAAGTGCCATTTTCTTTCCGAATTTCATCGAGTTTCCTATGTGAATGCATTTACGGTGAAGGTTGTTTTTCAGCTGTCGCTTGAAGATGTGTGTGTTCATTTGGCCCGATTTACTTATATGACCGCAGATGAGGGCGATAGTTATACTCATTCTTGGTTCGAGAAGATGAGAAATCTGTGCCTTTACGCAGTCGAAAAATTCGGTAAGTGTTGTTCATAGTATGCGATCAATACGTTGGTACTCAAAATGGATTTAAGCTCTACAATCTTGTCTAAAATTTTTCCTTTGTAATGAGGTGTTTGATTGTGCACTAAAAAATCTTAGCGGATTCGATTGCTTGTTGCCTAACTTTTAAGTGTTTCTTGAAGAATAGAACTGAATTAGGTACTGAATCAAGTAGTTTTTAGAGATCCTGTTCTCTTGTAATGGCAAAATACTTTCCGTCTTTCTTCCATGTAAGGGTCACTTCAAAGTGCGCTGTATTTGACAACATAAAGATATTTACTAGGCGATGAATGACGAACAACATTTGGGTGTCAGCAGTTTGTGTGAGCGATGAGCAACCATTTCCGTGTGTTAAGATCTTACCCCGAGAGATTACCTTTTCTGAAATGCTAGACTTTTCTACTTTTGTTCGCATATTGTAAACTCTCTAATCGAAGTTTAATTTTGGTCTACCGATTTCTTGCTTGAATTACTGCTTGATTAGTCGTGAATATGGGATGATTATTCACAACTTTCTGCTCTCATAAGGCCCTCGAATTACTGCTTAGAGCTGCTCTAAAAATCCGTTGCAGTTTATGGAAGCTCTTTTTTCAGCACCATTAGTGAATCAAAATCAATGAAATAATAGTTACAAGTTAGCGAAAAATTGCAAAATTCCTCGCTTTACTTCGATGATCATTCTCAATTCTTTCAGAATATGCTCCTCCTCAACTTCCTTATGAATTGGAGCAACGGCTGAATCGCTGTTGCGAAGAAATTGAGAGAGATGATCGCGCCGAAAAAAGAACGAAATGCAAGGAAGTTTGAGCGAGTGGGTAGTGCACATCACTATTTGTAACATTCTATTTTAGCCAGATCGGCTTAGATGATTCAAAGTAGGAAACTGCGAAAGATTACTCAGTTTGGCACGTAACAACTGACGCCTTAATTCGTGCGGCTGACTCATTTGATCGAAGCTTAGTAGTTTGAGTACAACAGAGTCACGGCGCGAACCCCTCTCCGGCGCGTTTGGCAAGCAGGTCCTTGTGCCAAGAGCTTAGTGATGCCGACCATTGGGAAGAAGGGTGCTGGTTCGATCACCTTCCACGATGCTTCAAATTAGTTTTTTTCGTGTTTTCAATTCAATATGAACCATATCACTAAGACCTTGTCACACCATTTCTTATATCGTAACACCGTAACACAAGAGATAATTCATTAATGGTGAATTGTTAATAACTGGCCGTTGTCTTTTTTTTGCTATAATAATCACGTATATGGAGGAATCTTAAGTAGTAATCAAAACCAAAGAGCATCTCATAAAGAGCTGCCGTAGGAGATCGCACTAGCAACCTTATTATTAATGGCGAACATCGCTAACCACGCAGCATTGCGAACTGCTCGGTACCGCGCGCGGCGGCGGAGTGGGGCTTACACCGTGGTCCTGTTGTACACAGACTGTTGATTGTTCAACGCACGTGTCCATAGGTGGAATTCAGTCACTCGCGTTCCTCAGTAATCGACCATATACACTGGGATCCATTGAGCGAGTCCTAAAATATGGTATGTATTGCAAATTATAAATTTTTATTCAGCGGAATGCTAGGCACACCATAGAAAAAGGTGAACAGTTCGAGTGTGTGTATACAGTGGACCAGGAGGATTTAGTGAGCAAGCCAGTGCTGTTGACTGCAATTTCCAACGATGTCGAGAAATTTTATGAGATTTGCCGGATGACAGTTTGTTTAGAGAGTAGCGGAAGATGTTCGTCTGTGAGTTCTCGATTGTATTTTGTAGCACTAGTCGCCATTAAAAGCGACCATTTCTATGTGACAAACTCATATTTACTAATTTTATCCTGATTGATATTTTCTTCGCATGTGGATGTAGACTGCAGTGACTGCACGAGAATGTTATCACATGATACTTGGCATGCGATATATGCAGAGCGTGATACGGGAGCTCAACCGCTGCATAAGTCAGATTGAATCATCTGGGCTCACATCGACGTTGTCAGCTGAAGTGAAAAAAACTAAGCCTCATTAATCTTTGGCCCTGGGATACATATTTCAGTAAACCACTATTTTCAAATTTTGATTCACTGATGCGTAGGAGACCTCTGGCTTGTCCTTCTTTTGGTAATTCCTCATTCTTGCTTAACTTTGGAATACTAACATTTGAAAACTGCTACATTACTCTAAATGCCGCGATAATGCCGTCATTTGTCAAATAGTTATCTAAGAACTGTTTTGTCAACGAATTGCGCTACGTCATATCTCCATATGCTGTCGTCAGCAGAAATTTCATGGGACTTGAGTAAGATGGAGAACGTTTGAAACTAAATGGTTAATCTTACAGTCTTCCACTAAAATTACCACGGAAAAATTTAACTCTACCCAACAATGTTTTGTACATCTGCCAAACGAATGCACCCGAATATTCCGCACATACGCCACGTATGGTCGTTTACGAAATCTAAGAATTTCAGTTGACTTAGGTGCTATAATCTATTCAGAGTTGCGTATGCTTCTCGGCTTCACGATTCGGTGCAAATGTGCTTCATCTCGCTGCCTCTCATGGAAATGCAGAGGCGAGTAATATGCGTGACCGTTTCGTTACTCTCAAACTTTAATAACTGAATATAGCCCAAAAAATGTATTTAGAGGAAGTTTTTTGAACCTCTTGTTTAAAATACATAACAACCACTGAAATATTGTTCTTGATTGAATTTGCGGTTTCCACCAAACGAATATGTCGTTCGAACAACTGCATAGAAAAATTCACTTGTCGTTTCAGTTTATCAAGGCGGTGCTTTTTCCCGGGGAAGCTCTTCCAAATGAGCGAACCTTCCGGCATCACTACGAAGTGAGCAAGATTTGACTTTGTGACATATCCAGTGTCTACGGGATGTGTATTTGAAGTTTTTGTTATTACTCAGTAACTTTTGAAGTCATTCAGATAATGCTGGAACGTTGGATAAGCGGTGCTCTTTCCGGCGGCGGCGCACCGATGTTCCCATTCGATGTTGCTGTGTATTACAGTACGTTTCCTTCCTTTTACATCTTAACATACTGACAACGAAAGGGCTTCCATAAAAGTCTCATTATTTGAAGTGGTCTACTTCTTTTTTCCAAAAAAAAAGAATGCCTAAAGCCTAAGCGAGAAGTTGGTACGCCAGGACCATACACCGGTCTTCTCTCAAAAAGTTCGAGAACCTCGTTATAAGGATAACGAATTAAACATTGTGGAAATAGTCCTGATAGAAGTCACAGGCACTAAAGAGGAAGTTTTTATGAACCAAATGGACCACCTGGATTTGTACGATTTTAACAGACGAGACCTTGCCAACCTGTTGAATTAGTTGCTTTGTCGACTTTCTTAACTTTAAGATGTTCAGCTTCGAGCGAAACGCGGAAACTGAGCTCACGTTGAAAACACGATTAGATTTGCGAGGGCTCACATGCTACTCACCGCTCCAGTCGAAACTCTTGCTTTGCCTCTCTCATAGCGTTTTTTTATCGGCGCGTTAGTAATACATGCACCAATGAAAATGATCTTTGCAACAGAAATCGCCATTAAATTGTTAGGCTGAGGTATCAGTCAGAATTACATCTTTAACTTTTGTATTTTTTCGTAAAGAGTACAATTTGAATGCAAGCAGAAAAAAAAAGACAAACAACAAGTAGGAGTTGATCGCTGTGTTTCAACTAAACCCCTGCTTTACTGAATTCGGTGCCGATCTGCGCTCTTCAGATCGATCCCGTTGACGGCAGGTAACTTCTCATAGAACAGTTACTGCCAGAGAAATCGCTGAAAGACAAGGCAAAAGCTTTAATGAGGCAGTGGTTACAAGTGAGCCTTCTCATAGGATAGTCTTGATCTCGAAGCCTCTCTGATCCTACGTTTTGCTTGAATCTCAACTGTATGTACTAGATTGTATCTTGTTGTTCTCTGCAATAGTGATGAGCAAAAGATAAAACCTTGAGAACTGCGAAGTGAAAACCTTAGAAGTTAAGGATCACACCGATTTGTCGCTTCTCATACCGTATTCCATCATCGGACACATTTCGACAGATATCACTAGGCACTAATGATCGTATACCGCTCGTTCGAGTGTTTTATGAAACCACGCTGAAATTGCAATAATCATTATTTGAGTCAACGTACCATGTTTTTATAATCAGACTGGCAAGGCCGAAGCCCGTATTTCGGGATGTACAAGAGCCCACACCATATTGAAATTTAAGCGTTGTCTCAAAAAGACTCTCAGATCGAACGGTTTAAGAAAAAACTAGCCAGCAACAGTGGAGTGTACAACACTGCCGAATTAGTGATTTATTTCACTTGACGGCAATTTTGCAAATCGTTCGTCGTCGCCTACTCTTATTCGGGAGACTGGAGCACCCCGAGAGGATTTTCTGAAGACGAAAGGCCTGCCCAACTGACGAGGATGTCGATGTTGAAACATGTGTATCGAGCTGTACAAGAGCCCTTCAAAGATCACATGACATGTTGGCTCAAATAATGATTATGAGATGTGTGATCGTATTGAATTTTTAGCTGAGAATTCATGTATGCCTAATAAAGATACGTAGTCTAGGCCACCCTCGAGAATTAATAATATTAGGTCCGTTTTCTACAAACGATTAGCTTGACTAAGCAATAATTTCAGATGATATAAAGTGCGCTCGAGCACTACTTGAACACCGCTCGACTTCGGTGACTCTTCGTAATCGTCAGGAAGATATGGGTCAATTGTATACTACTTATCCATTCTGCTCTTATACTGTAAGCCTTTTCTCATATATCCAAACCTTGGAGGCAATGTAATTTTTTGCATACGAGGTTAAGATGAATTCCAATCTAACTGAGTACTATGTTGAAAGGCATAGCATTCATCGATACCCTCGACTTTTTCATAAGTTTGCAGACGAGACAAATTCGATCTTAAGCGAACAATTTTCTTTTTGTAGGAATCGAATCTCTCAATCGCTGCATATCATGGAAATTTGACGATGATAAACATTTTACAAGAATGGCACCTCATTAAAAAACATCACTATCCCCAGGCCTTTCGCGATGCTGCAAACGCAGGTATATAATTATTATAAAAGGGATCTAAGTATTTTGATGTAAAGAGTGGCAAGAAGCAGAATCATTTAACATTCATATTCAATCAACCCAAGACTACTGGAATTTTGCCACTTCTGCAACGGACTCTGTTATGATGTTTATCCGAGCAACGATATAACGGTCCAAATGTCTCGGGCTGTTCAATTTTGGAAGTTGTGCAATGTATTCAACTGCGCTAAGGTTGTACAGGTGGCAAAGCGCTCATAAATCATCTCTACTGAGGTTTTCAAGTCTGAGAGAACGTATCTGAAGCACTGTAGAAGTGGCAAAATGCCATTTGTCTGTAGTGATGCGGTGTATGAGATAGTGTTTTATCCTGTAGGACAAGTCAGCTACCGATCGGTTGACCCTTGAGAAATGAGAGGTTTTGCTAGGGCAGGGTGCGTGTTATAGAAGAGAAAGCACGTGAGTGCAGCTTTTACCTCAAACCACTGCACCATCTCTTCTTTTATAATACGGATAATTGATAAAGGTTGTTTTGACAATAAGGTGTTATTCTGCAGCAGGTGTATTTGATCATGATTTTATCCTCAAGGCGATATTCGGGTGATCGAGGAACTATGGGAAATGTGTGGCAAAGATGAAACGTGTCTGGTTGAACAGCCCAGAAAAGGCAAGAGAATGTGCAGTCCTCTTCACTTGGCAGCTGCAGCTGGTCACTTAAATTGCGTAGGTTCTTTAGTTTTTACGAGAAAATCGTAATCAAACTGTACGAGTTTTTTAGAAATCTTCATGACTCATGATTTTGTCCCGACTATAAACCAATATTTAGTGCAAAAAGCGTCAGAGAATTTTCTTCTGGAATATAGCTCTTCAAGTACTACCAGCTTCTAGTTTTTTTTTTGTAATTTCCTAGATTCACTATGAGCTCGTTTCAAGGGTAATATTTATATGCAATTTCCACTCCAGTCTTTCAGGTCGAATTTCTGTGTAAAATCCCAATGCTGCACATCACTCCAGACGCTGTAGGAGATCTGCCGTTGTTGCACGCCGTTGAGAATGGCCATTTGGTAACTACATGTCTTGTTTAGAATCACTTTGCATAAAATTTAATTAACATTTTCCAAAAACTCAAAATCTATTTGAGCGTGTGATGATAAAAATTTGTATGAAGCTTTCTTTTATTTGTTGTGACTTTTCCCTACTCAAACTCTATTTAGTTCAGTTATAAAAAACCTGAATCTTACAAGGAAAAATGCGCAGAATTTAATTTCTTCTATTTTGGTCAGCAAAGTTCAACATGAAATGAGATTTATCAATCTGATTTGAAAGTGATCGTCTTTCCTGCACTTACTCGTTCTACAAGCCTATCATGCGGTACCCACTACGTTTCGTACTCCCATGCTTTCACGGTTTCGCATTCATGAAGCCTTCCAACTCTCACATGTCGGTACCACTGAGCGTTTTTTCTTCCGTCATAGATGTCGTTGAATGCTGGTCAAGTCAATTTTCCCTAGGGTCCTGAGAAAGATGAGTTGAAGCATTCACACCCAGAATACATAATGTAAACTGTTTCCAGACAAGTATTGCATCAAATTTACGTCTCCGTAGATATGGGATGCTTGGGTGGACCTGGGGCAAGGTTGAACTCGCCCTGCACTAGTGATGATCTCCATCGCTACCAACGTATCATCCGCTTCTTCACAGTCATCATTTTCGCAACAAGTTTCAAAAAATCGAGCAATTTGAATGTTAAGGGAGAGTTGTCGTCAACTGGGACCACAGATGTGAACTCATTGTGGTTGACAATATATAAAGGAAACTTTACTCCATCGTCTTTGTAAACAACATATTATTTGCTTTCATGATGTTGTCGATTACCTGGTGAGAGAGTTTCCTGATGACCTGTCTCCAAATGTGATCCGTGCGGCTATTGCATGCCAGAGGAAGTACGTTGTTATTTTCTTAACTTCTATATTTCTAAGCTGATTTTACTCTTTGTTGTGAATGGGTACGGTAACTAGTGCAAGTAATTGTAATTTTGGAGAGTCAAATCGCTGTTGGATCTCACGATTGCTTTCTTCTCGCTCAAATTATTGGTTGCAGCAGAGTGGCTAAGTATTTGCTCCAAGACAGGATCAATAATCAATCAGTTGTTGATCTAGTCAAGCCTATGAAGTACTCCGTTGAAGTTTGCAATTTTCACATGGCGGAGTATATTTTGAAGCTGTATGCAAAAGAAAAGAAGGTATTTGTATTTCTGAAGTTCTTGTTTCTTATTTGGTCGCAATCGTTGGAATAATTCAGTGTCGTTTGGTAACTTATTACTGCTGAACTGCATAGTACATTATCGTTATTGAGTTCCATTTTTTTCCAAAAATTCTTCCAATCTGTTTTGCATATAACCGAATCTCCGTGGTCCATCGATACCTCTGAAGCATTGGACGAGGTGTTGTTGTGTCAGTCACTGGAAAGGGAAAAGAAGGTGAAGTTCGTGATTTTCTTCCAGCTAGCTGGCTTTAAGGTTAGTTATTTTTCAAAAATTTTTTCTTTTGTTCTTAAAGCATGGAAAAAAGCATTGAATGAATTTATGTTTATACGTCGAATCTAAATAGACTTATGCTATAATCATGTTTTAATTGAGCATATCTAGGAATCTACTGTTTTGTTTCTGTTTTCTAGGAGATACTTTGCTATGTCTTGTAGGTGAGGCAACAGAATCATCTCATTCTAAACTAGTATTCGATTTTCCTGAAATTTAGAATTAGCTGAAGAAAATCCTGAACTTGATTTTTCAACGATAAGCATAGTATAGTCTCTATTTCTTCTATGACATCTTTTATCAATTATATCACATCCTGCAAACATTTTCATGTACTTGTAGGTGTCGTTAGTGAGAGTGGTAAAGCTGGTCAAAGACAAAGCACTAGCGGCCACAATCTGCAACAGTTTGAAACATCCTCAGAACCAGCCGAAGTTATAGATGTTGTGGTCTTGAAACATTTTTTTTTCTTTGCTCCGCCATAGACCTTTCCCTTTGACAATGTACATCAGATTTGAAGGAAAAGCGGGATTTTTGCTGTTATCGACACAATTTCCACAACCAATGAATAATGTTCATCATCTTTTCAGCACACTATTCAAAGTTTTCTGTTGTCCAAAGCATTTCTTCTTTCATCTCAGTTTGTAAGCTTGTTACTCATTGATTAAATGGTTGATGTTGCTATAGAATCATTTATTTGCAACTAGATTGTCTCGTTTTTTTTTTCCTCACTCATTCGTGTACTTGAAAAATGAAACCGTGTTGGTTCCACCTTACTGTGGCTCAGTTTGTAAGTTCGAATAAAGAATCAAAAGTCCTACGTGATTGGTTTCACTTCAGAAGGAATCATCGACTCAGTAGTCAGATTTTTTCGGCAAGATTCAGGACATGAAATGCATTGCTCTGCGAAATTGCACAGCATGGAGAATGAGGTCGACACTGATAAGTTTCATATAAAGAATACCGCTACATCAGATTCTCATTTCCGAGCATCTTTTTGGACAACTACCAGCGTCTCCATATGATGTGAGGATCATGCTAATGAGTCATTGATTCAAGTTGCTAGCTGTTCTCCGATATAATGCTTAAGGAGGAGTTAACATTTTTAAGATCACAATAAAGTGGTACTCGATCGTTGTTCGAAAAAGTTTGATCTGTGCAAGAGTTGATGCTTGATTACATAAGCAAGGTATCTGCCGGGAGCGGTAGGAAACTTGAGGCAAGCAACCCTCGATTCAATCAGCGATGCTCGATGGTGGGATGCTGACTGTCCTTCAACCACTGAACTAAAATCTTCTATTAACTAAAAGTTTGTTTTAAGTCTAGTGAAGGGATTACGCTCTGCTACAACGTGAGCGAACAATCACAGAAGTCGTACGGTGGAATTTCTCGCAATTATGATTTACAAATCGTGAGAATCACTGATATTCTGACGCTGAATTGTTATTTCAAGCATAAATAGTGACCTTGTCATTTTAGTCCGAGTCCAAAATCTAATTAGTAAGAAATTTCCCGTAGTCAGCATTTTGTATGGAGCTGCCGAATTGATTTCTTGGCAGTGCTTCTACTACATCATGTGGTTCCTTGAACTTGTCGCCGCTCTTCCACAGCATAGCATGGCACGTTTTTATCCAGTGTCTATCCGCTGTTAAATACGGTGCAAAGCAAGATTACTAATAAACAGCAAAAAGGGAGGTTATTTTGAATTGAGCTATTTCAATGCATGGTAAAAATTCGGCTTTGCCCACCTTGTAGATAGCGTATTGTATCATAATGTATCTCTCACAATTACACTGCACATAGTCCGCCTTTCAGTCGAATTTCTCCTTCTTATCAAAGAATTTGTTTCAGAATAGATCGTGAAACGAGCTCGCTGTCTTTTTTTCACAGTAGACGTTAGCAATATTTATACGCGATGAGAAATATATCAATCGCAGCAGTATTTTACGAAATTCCAAATAATCCGGCAGAAAACCGATTTTTTGAATCAAAAAATACATTACATTACGCACGTGTAGATAGCAATGGTATAAGAAGGTTATAGATTGAACTGACCACGTGCAGAATGCAAAATATCTTGGCATTAAGCTTATGACGTATTTTGGAGTGATAACAATAATAAAAAAACAAGCTACAAGGTGGATTACCTTGTGATCACGCTTGTCACGTCTTAGATCCTGGTGTGAATTATTGACTTGTGTTAGCACAACTGACCCAAAGGCTCGGTGCGGGTGGTCACAAAAAAATGCCTGTAAAGAGCAACACACTTGATTCAAAAGAGACTACCTGCGAAGCGAATGAAATGTAGAACGAGTTTTCTGCTACGGTAACGAAAGTGTCTGACTGATTAGATAGGGTGCCAATTTAACTTCTACATGTTTTGGAGAAGGCGACAGCTGTGTCACTATTTGAGATTTAGAGTAACAAGCTCATTTCTCTTCAAAAAGAAAACGCTAAGGGTACAAAACAGACGACGACAGACATCCGATCTCACCCGCTAGACAAGAATTTCTCATAGGAGTGTTAGTAATCATTCGAAAACCTAGATCACTGTCTACAGCCCACGTTGTCAATTTTCTGAAAATCCTTTTATTACTTTGTAAAATTCCAAGATAATATTATGGTTCACACGACGACTGTGTTTTCTATCATATCTCGCTTCTTTTTCGATGAACAAAACTCCTTCATTGAATGTGTTTTCTTTGTGGAAAAGCTCTTTTGATCTTTGGTTGTCTTTGGACTTTTGCTTTGTGCTCAAATCTCGCCGATGAGAGCCTTTTTTAGGGCATCAGCAATCATCCGATAGCTCAATGTTTCCTGATTCTACCGATGTCCTTATTCTGTGAAAATACGGTAGCGGGAAGATAATATCGAGTTTTACATTTCCAATACGGTCAAGGACATAGAGAAGGGGGAGAGGGAAAGGGGAGGGGAGGGAAGGGAGAAAAGAGAGAAGGGAGCGTGGAAAGAGAGGAGGGGGGGAAGGAGCAGAGGAGGAGAGGGAAGAGGAAGGAGGAAGGAGGAGAGGAGAGGGGGGGGCAAAGGAGAGAGGGGGGAGAGGGAAAAAACGGAAAAGAAAAAAGGGGAGAAGGAAGAAGGGAGAGGAGGAAGGAAAAAGGGGAAGGGGGGGGGGGAAGAGGGAGGGAACGGGGGAGGGGAGGAGAAAAAAGAGGGGGGGAAGAGGGGGGGAAGGGGGGGGAACAAAATAAGAAGCAAGAGGGGGGGGGGGGGAAGAGAGAGGGGAAAAAAGGCAGGGGAAAGAGGAGAAGAAAAGAGGGGAGAGAAGGGGGAAAGAGGAGGAGGAGGGGGGGAGAGAAGAAGAGAGAAAAAGGGAGGAGGGAGGGAAGGGAGGGGGGGGGGAGAGGAAGAGAAAGAGAGAAAAGGGGGGGAGAGAGAGGAGAGAAAGAGAGAAGAGAAGAGGGAAAAGGAAAGAAGAGGGAAGGGAGGGGGGGGAAGAAGGGAAAGGGAAAGGGAAAGAGGGGAAAAGGGGGGAAAAAGAAAAGGAGGAGGGAGG
>JAHQIW010003127.1:0-172893 GCA_019055375.1 Parelaphostrongylus tenuis
AGACAATCGATGACGTGTCAGCGGTGACAGCTCCGGATGTAGGCAGCAGCAGAGCAAGAGAAGCGTTCAAAATGACTTAGTGTCGCTCTTACTCCAGAAGAGCGCTCAATCCCAAATTGCAAATCCGACTTGCCACATGTTGTTGATTATTTGGTCTTTTGAATAAATGGAAAGAAAACTACTAAGGTTGTCGTGATGCGTAAAAAGTCATGGAACTTTCAAGGAATGACGATGTATTTCGCGCAAAAACGCTTTGTTGGGTTTGACCATGTGCTTTCCGTCCCAGTTCACCATTTCATAATGCTTTCCTGTGAAAAATGAACAGTCCTGACGAGAAAACTTCACTGTACGCCTCTTACTACGAGTTTATACTAAGAAAAAATGCTTTACTCGATAGAAGATTTGTGAATTTGTGGTTGGAATGAGATAGCGGCAAATTATTTTCCACACCTTGGATAAAGCACTTCATTCAAAGAACACAGATTAAATGGTATACGATGAGTGAGACATTCTGCTTCAACACCTACACATTCAAGAAACAATGGTTAAGAGGATATGTAGCTTTCTCCAGGTCAAATCTGTATGCGAGAAAAAGGTTTTATGGTTAGAGTCACTCCCATTCCACAAGGAGTGATTCACAGATCATCCTTTCTGTTCAACTAGATTCTACAATGATCTTTACATTCACCAGACCAATAAATAAACTTATATCAAAGTAGGAAATAACATGATCAATGTACGTAAGAGAAAATAGCAAGTAGATACACTACAATAGTAACACGGCGACACGCGGTTAAGCAGCCTTTATGCCGTGTTCACAAGACAGCGATTCGTAGTTAAGTAGCCAATGAGTCGTAATCACAGCTGACTGACTTGCAGGTAAGCAGCAGATGTGCAGTGCTCTCAACTCACTGACTCGCTCTCAAGCATCGAATGTCACTTGTTAACAATCCATTCCACCGCAATCACCTAGCCAATGTGAAATGCTCACAGCAGACTGACAGATAAGTAAATGGACATCCCCTTGTGCTCACACCAGCTCGCATTCACGACGCACTTCCTCGCCGTCGTGGAGCTCATGTTAATGCTCACAAATCATTCACTGGCGGCTAATCAGTAAATGTCATGTGCTCACCACTGGCTGGCACATAGCTAAGAAGCTGATCTGTTGTATTCACAATAGTATGGCCGCCACATACGCAACCCATGTGCTGTGCTCATGATACACTTCGTCGTGGTTGTGCTGCTAATGTGACTTGTTAGCTGCACACTGGCTCACTCCCGAGCAATCAACATGATTGCCTTGAAAAACGTAGACATGATTCACCTGAGCTTGAGAACTCACCAACTGGCGGTTGATTAACCCTTCAGTTTGTGCTGAAAACAGATAGAAACACCAGAGCAGGCGTTGGCAGAGCGGGGCTCGCTTCACTGACAATTTTGTAGTGTTCTATCAAAACTGATATTGTAATGTTACAAATGGTGATTCTTGTCACTGCTAATGGCTGAGATGTCATTAAGAAACTTCACTGAGTGTCAGATACAGTATAGGTAGCTTCTGCCCTGAAAAGAAAATCACGCGTGAAGTTGGTCACTCTTTCAAATTTAATGGTGAAATGGAGTAATTTGTAAAATCTCAATAAAAAGACAAGTGTTATATGCAGTAGGTTTGTCTTCTTCTTCACGAAGAGTAGGCGAAAAGTTCTCTCTTCAGATTGGTGACTAACGTCTCTAGAATTTTGCCGTTTTCAATGTATAAACGTAATATAGCCTTCACGTTTTGATGTTCGGTTGTTCCATAAGCTATGGAATTAAAGCAATGAACACCAGATTCATTAATCAGGATCAAATTAAATTGCATGAGATTGTTATCGTTCACCTGCACATTATCTTGCAGACATTGTGGTAAGCAGCTTGCCTATACTTGCTTTGAAATGGAGCTGTTTTGAGATCGAATTCGCTTGCTAGTCATACACGAATGGCGCGTAGGGAAAACTGCTAGTAAAGCGACGCGCAAGATTGATGAAGCCTGGGCCAGTGATACGGTTGCGGAAAGGACGGCTAGGAAGTGATTCGCAAAGTTCAAAGCTGGTGGAGGAACAGTCACGCTCGCGCCGTCCACAGGAAACTCTTGAACCCCGCTTCACTAGCATCTTCCCTTTCGCTTTATTTGTGCATTGAGTAACAAGCGAATTAGTTTCTACGACAGCTATATCTCAAAGCAAGTATGGGCAAGTTGTATAACAAGGTGTTTGTAAACAATGTGCAATTGAACGATAACTGCTTCATGTCTTTCTTTTCACTTAACTCCTGCAAAAATGGCTCAGCATGTCAGCTGCTTGCGTTGTTTAAGCACAAAAGTTTCAGTAACTTACAGCACCAATACTGAACAAACTTTTTGTGAGCGTGTTATTGTGAAATACATGTCAAAAGCTTCTCTTCTCATGAATATTTAATTTTTGAGTTGTGAAGGCAGCAAGTCATCCCGCAGATGGATAATTATCCTCAAAGGTGAACATCTGTAGTTTCGGATTGGCGCGATCTTTCTCCCCTCTAAGCACGCTTTTGAAAAGGGCAGCAGTGCATTGGCATACTCTTGAAAGAGGGCAGTGAATCTCTTAATCAAAATACCACGATTAGAAGACAAATTTTTACATGTACTTTAAATAAAAGCCTAATTAGTCATTGCAAGCCATTGAAATTTTTGTGCTCAAATGATCTTAGCAACTGACATGTTTCGTCGTTTTTCCAAATGTGAGCTGACTAGAGACACCACAGATATAGTTTAAGTCTTTTGTTATTCTTACACCTACTTCATTACTACTTAAAACAAAGGTCCTGATATGTTTAATGGTGTCTATAAGATAGATGTGATACCGATTTGTAAAACAGACGATATCTCAAGTACAGATATATGTGATGGTGACTTCGTCGTGATGCGCTTCAGCGACAACCTATGGACGAGGGCCGTTACCGACTGGATTCCTCGGGACGTCAAGCGCTCTAAAGGAAGACCACTGACCCGTTGGTCCGATTTCTTCACGAAACAATAGAAGAAACATGTGATGCTCAGCGAATCCCTAGAGCGAGGACGACCCACTGGGCTAGTCTTGCACGCGACAGGGAAAAATGGAAGAGTTGCTGGTTCCCTCTCGAGTCACTCGACGATAAACGGGACGACAGGTGATACAGGTGACTTCGCCGTAAATGCTATTAGCCTGCGAGCGATTTCAAAATAATCAAACAACATGCGCACTAATAGTTCATTGAACATTTCTCTTTTATAGTTGAAATACCGTATAAACCACTTCAAAACATATAATTTCAATAGTATAATGTTATTAACAGAAGAGGAAATGTATTCCATGTCGCGATTTTGTGATAAAAAGGCCCCAATTAGATTAAACGTTCATGGTGTTCGCGTTACAGACTTACATAGACTTCTATGTTAAAAAGCCCATTATTGCATTCATCAGATTTTTTTCAGATTTTTATCAGATGGTAAATTATAAAAACGCGTGAAGCTGGATCCAGAGATTTGAATCCTTTTCGAAACAACGAAGTCTAGTGCGGAAATAATAAAGAAGATGATCATCATAGAAAAGGTGATAAAAATAATTCTGTATGGCACGGATGATTGTGGTCAACGATATATTGTTTTTTCACAGATTAAACCACGTACTTGCCAGCAACAAACATTAGTAGAAGTTGCTTTTATGTGAAGGTTCACTTTGGTGTTGAGCAATGAAGAGAAGAGATTATTCAAAACCAACAAAGCCGAGTAATAGATTTGATTTTACGCACATAATCTTCGATATCAGCTTCCCGACTTCTTTGCTCTCAGGAACCGATGCAAGCTCTGGAGGGTAATTTTTCAGAGCCTTTTTCAAACACGCCGATCCATATTGTCGAGTGAGCACCAAGAAAGTGCATTGGAGGTTATATTCACTCAGTAATATGACTATGTAGAAAACAGGAACTGCTTTCAAGCCGATCAAGATGAAATCGTTCTTGTTGGTCTAATATTGAAATTGATTGAAAACAAGAGTAGCTGGCAAAAGTGCAGTTTACAATTGCAGAACAATTGATGTAATAAATGTTAGTCTAGGAATGGCACCGCTCAGGCTTCTGATTACAGTATGTTACAGAACTATTGTCCATAATTAATCGACACATGCATCTTCGCGAACCCTATTATTCACTGAAAATATTAGCTTCAGCGAAACTCCATAATACTGAGCACTGCTACAGATATATAGAGTACGAACTGGCCTTCCCTATTGGAATTCTCGACATCGAATGATTTTTAATAGTATAAAGAAAGAGCTCTGTCCGACGAGTTATAAGGCACAAATTTTTTCTTTTTCCTGCGGTGCTATCATTAGAGTTTTTGCAAAAAGCAAAGATAATTTCAAGTTCTTCGAAACTCGTGCTATCAAGTTAGTACTGACACTTCAAAGAAGGGTACAGCTCAGCGAAATATAAGCAGCATAAGAAAGAAAACGTCGTATGAAACATATTTTAATTTTGGACTTTACAGCGCTATGAGCGTGTTTTGACAAACCGACCATGTGCGGCTCTAGCCAGAGAGTCAACATGTTGAACGTTAATTGACATTCCTATGAAAAGTTCTTATCCAGCTAATGAGATTGGTTTTATAAAATGCACTCAAAAATTTTGCGCAGAATTCCGTTTCTTCAATTTTTTCTAGCGGTGGTATGATGTTGTAGCATACCCAATGATGTAAAGAGATGTGCAAAAGAATTGCGTCATGCGGGACTTGAACCCGCATTTCACTCTATCCGGGAGCGCGTGCTCTAACCCGCTGCACTACTGGCGCCCGTTTGATCACTCTTTCCACTCACAAAACATCTATCTGTGAGTAATAAGCTGTGAACGGTTTTGGTATAGGTAGTCGACATCGGTGACAAACGCAATCACGCTAACAGATGTGGTGGCAAAGCAGCCGTCCGTGGTGCAAGGGATAGTCCTCGGATTGAGTGTAATGCGGGTTCAAGATTTTAGATACTGTTTAGAGAATTACGGGTGGATAACTCAGAGGCAGTGATGCAGATCGTTGTTCGTACTGTGCTGGTTCTACTCCGGCCTGGGCTGACCAGAGGCTTCTCATGCCTGCGGGGTCTGAGAATTCGGATCACCCAACGTTCAACTCGGTTGTGAAGCAGGAGCGGAAGCCACACGCAAAGAGGTGGAAGGTCATTATCGATAATGAGTGCAAGGTTTTTTGTCGCTATACGCATAGTAGGGCGGGAGTCATATTTCAAATAAAGTAAAATTCATGGAAATCGGCGAATGATTGCAGTCAGTTTTGAATTATGTTACGCTGGAAAGTCTGGAACCACAAGTTTTGCAAATTCATTTTCTTTAGGAAGTTTTTATGCGGTCAAATGCGCAATTGGTCGGAGGATATTAGTGGTGTCGAGCTTCCCTCTCAGGTTGATATGACTGGAAGTTGTTACGCTGCAACTAGCTGTCTTCTTCCTCATTCCGATGATGTGATTTAATAAGAATGTTCATTTCTATCGTTTGCTTAGACACTTTTCTAGTTCGGCCCTCTGTGAATTCCTCTTCCAGGTCGATAGTAGACGCTTCGCATTCGTTTACTACTTTACGCAAGAACCACGGGAAGAATGCTTTGGTGGACACACAAACATCTACAATAGCAATGGTTTGAAGTGTCAAAAATCTAAATTGCTCCTTTAGGGTTCATGCAGTCCCTCTCTTAAGAAGTTCATGGACTGATAAGTTTTCTAAGGAATTAGAATGGCAGATTTCAGGTATTCTCTTCGATGATGTTTCAGAAGACTGTGAACCGACAATAGTTTTCGCCTCCCTTCTTCCATATAGGAACTCGTTATTACTTTTTGAGGTGTCTGAACGGTAAGCACGTAAGCTCTATAGGTAAAAGTTGGTCGTCTCGGTTCATTTTCCAACCTTTTTCGGACAAGATATTTTTGGTTTTTTCTTAGACTCTTAGTAATCATTTAATAGCCGAAATCTGAGTTGTTCCAGTACTAAGCCTGTTGCGCGAACATTTTTTAATAGTGCGCTGTAGCACCGAAATCAAAATTGACTTGCACTTTTAAAGCTCAGTTTGCTGGCTAGCCCTTTGAGAACCATCGCTGACAGGCAGGCGGCGTAGCGCCGTCACTTGCGCGGCAGTCGTAGGTGGCGGCATCTGCGTGTCTGTTTGTCTGAGCCTGCTCTCCCAAGAGATGCTACAGACGGAATATGGCGCATGTAGATATTCTTGTTACTGAAATCGTCTTTGTAGAAGCCTTTTCAAGGGAATCCCATCATTTCATGACTTTAATGTTCCCCAGAACCCGGGTTCGTCTTCTTGCATCCGTCGCCCTGCAGGTCCTCAGGTACGCAGGTAGACAGCATCTTGACCTGCCTTATCACGAGATACGCCTGCTTTCACACGAAATGCGACGCCGCTACTGCAGTAACTGAGAAGATTTGACGTCATGCGGCCCGGTACTAATTGCCCCGTTTGCTCCTTGAAGGGCTAGGCTGTGTGAACGCCTGTATGAATAGGATTTTGCCATATTTGCAACAAGGATCAACAGGACGGTTTCGGTTTGTGGACGGTTTTCCAACAGGCCTTTAGTAGTTATTCGAGAGCATAAATGCACTTGGTTTTCAAGCTAAGTTTAGTCATTATGAAGGTCTTCATGCAGCAGTGAAAGAGGAAAAAAAAGCTTACGTTTCACACTTCTAGGCTTATAGTGCTTAGGCTTTGTTTATTAGCGCATTTATCTAGCAATACAAAATGTAATCAAAGGTTCAAGCTTATACACCGATAGAACAAAGTTTCTTCTACAGTTCTAATGCAATAAACCTAGAAAATTCTGCGAAACGAAGCGAAAATTCCGGCTAAATGATGAAAATATGCGCAATAATGCGCATCGAGTGAGAAGCTCAACTTTATTTTCGCTGTTACATTGCAGCAAAAAGGTCCTCTCACAAACAAATGTTGGAGTACGCGAAATCTAAGGTTTTGAAAAATTACTAAAAATCTGGGGAAAAGCAAAAATGCCTTTTTTTCAAGAAGCCGGAAAATGGTTGAGATATTAACTTGTACCGCTCTTTGGAAATTTGAATATTAGATTATCCTTTGAGTGAATATCCGAAGTTCAGATCGTGGCATTCTGTTGCGGAAGTATTAGGAGAAGATAATGATCCACGACTTTCTATCAACGGATGTTTTCATTCGAGTTGCCGTATTAAAAGCGTGTTCGATCGGCTCTAACTCTTCCACGAGTCTCGCCAAGTGGCGTTCGTATATACCATCATTTAGTTTTCCTCACGTTTCTTTCAGGGCATAATGAATACGACCAAAATTACTTTTCTTTCGCTGCAATACAATGTTATACACTCATTGATGTTGAGTGATATGCAAAAACTTGGGTCTCGGGCGGAAGCTGAACCCGCATTACACCTTTTTTTGGGGTGCGTGCTAACTACTGTGCTACTGGAACTACTGTTGTGCTATCACTTTTTCTGCCATACATGGTTTAGATTAGCACATGCCTCCAATGTGAGTGATGCGCGGGTTCAACTTCCGGCTGGGGTCATGTTTTGCTTATCATCCAGTGTTATTCGACATGTAGTCATAACATCATACAGTGCTGAAAAAGGTTAACTCTTTGAGAACCATAAGGGTCTTTTTGTGCTCGCCGCTTGACCTCAAATCTCACTCAGCTATTGTAGAAAATTGATGACTAAAGTCTCTAGAATTATGCCATTTTCAATGTATAAACGTAACATAGCCTTCACGTTCTGATATTCGGTTGTTTCATAAGCTATGGAATTAGAGCAATGAACACCAAATTCATTAGCCAGAATTGAATTAAATTACATGAGAATGTTATCGTTCACCTGCGCATTATCTTGCAAACATTGTGGTAAGCAGCTTGCCTATACTTGCTTTGAAATGGAGCTGCTTTGAGATCAAATTCGCTTGCTAGTCATACACGAATGGCGCACAGGGAAAACTGCTAGTGAAGCGACGCGTAAGATTGATGGAGCCTGGGCCAGTGATACGGTTGCAGAAAGGACGGCTAGGAAGTGATTCGCAAAGTTCAAAGCTGGTGGAGAAACAGTCACGCTCGGGCCGTCCACAGGAAACTCTTGAACCCCGCTTCACTAGCATCGTCCCTTTCGCTTTATTTGTGCATGGAGTAACAAGCGGATTTCTTTCTACGACAGCTATATCTCAAAGCAAGTATGGGCAAGTTGTATACCAAAGTGTTTGTAAACAATGTACAATTGAACGATAACAGGTTCTTGTAATTGTTCGTTGCTCCAGTGTCAAAGCTTATACAGATACTTTAAATCTGCTTGATACCTCGCATATGTAGTGTGTTTCCAGCAAAGAACAGGGGATGCTCAACAGCGGGCCGGTATGTGAAAAAGGAGTTTTTTACTTTTATCTACGAAAGTGCATTGCACAGGGCGTTTGACTTGTTGACGATAGTGCAGTACGTTATGAGCAGCTCAATCTTGCTACTTAAAAAGCATCACCCAGTGTGTTATGAAACACATCGACCGGCGGTAGAGTGCTTACGACACAACGGCTCGCAGTCGAGCAGCCAATGAGCCGTGACTACAAAAGGCTGCCTTGTAAATAAAAAGTTACTGTGTTGTGCTCACAACAAACTACCATGTAGACAGGCAGCGAATGTGAAGTGCTTATAGCCCACTGACCCACGCTCAACCATCCAGTGTTATTTGTCATCGGCCCGTTTTCGCGCAGTCAACCAATCAACGTGCGTGTGTTTTATTCACAACACACTGGCTAGTGAGCAAGCGGATAACATCGCATTGGCGGCACGCTCTCTTAAGGTTGAGCAATCAAACCAATGTGCTTTCACTCACTGAACCGCTGTAAAACAACCTCTGCACTCTGCTCAAAAGAGCATGAAGTGCGATAACACAGAAAATGCGTATAGTACTCCGGTCAGATTACTCGCCGATAAGCCCAAAATCTGCTGTGTTCACAATAGCTTCCTCCTCCCAGGCACCACATGAAGTTCAAATGCTGCACATGATTATCCAGAATGTCGCTTTTTGACACACTCCTCATGCACCAGTCAAAAATCTATTCTGCTTGCTCATGGTCTCGAAGGCGTTCCACGCTTATGGTCACGATGACAGTCCATTGCTCATTACGTTCTCCTCACAAATTCATCATTACCGCATCTCACAATTTGAATTCATACTTGCTCATCGCAAATGCTTCACATATCGCCAACTACACTATTTACCCCCATTGAATTGCTACTTCATCCTTATGTCAAAATTCGTTTCAGTATTATTCGCTATCGTTGTTATTGTTCGTCGTTACATAATGTCGTTATGTGTGTGAAGGCTTGGCTCAAGTTTAAAGTATCCTCCGAATTCTGTACGGTCGAGCATTCCGAACGACTGCAACAAATACCAGTAAACTGTCACTAAAGATGCCTCTCTGTAGAACCACCTAATTTGGATATGATTATGTAGTGTGTTCCGGTCCTTGTTTCTCAAAATTGTAAGAGGTATGTATTTACAATGAATCGTTACTCGTAAATCCAGCTTTTTTATTAGCTTTGTTCGTCAACTAGATCCTACTATAAAGTATGTGATGGTGGTTTCAAGCTTGGCCCCGCCAAGTGGCCAAACGGCAATCATTGAAAATGCGAAAACTACTGCACTGTACTTCCAACTACACTCTTTGTGGATGAATATGCATTAGACCCAAGGAGGACCCAAATAAAGCACAACATGATTACAAATTAAGCTGTGTTAAAGTTGCGAGACTTATAGAGTGTAATACAATATTGGTTAAATGTTAATTCCATGGTTTTCTTACTTAGCAAACGCGATGATGTTACTACATGTTTGATTCAACAATATAACGAACGTTTCGGCGATCGCTCTAACGTCTCATAAGAGCTCCGCCCCCTTCCCACCCACTTCTCCCCCACTTCCCGCCCTTCCCGCGGCCACGCTCCTGTTAGTAGGGAACGTGGAGACATAATACCAAGACCAGACAAATTAAATCGTCTGAACCACTTTTCAGTTGATAGCTTGCGACTGGTGCTCACTATATGGACACTGTCTTTTAATTACCTGTCTTTTAGAAACCTCGTTATACAGCTTTGATATATTCTGAAGAAGTGTTTGAGATTTTCCAGATTTGGCGTGTGGGAGGCTTACATACATTTCGCCGATGTCGCTCGCCTCATCCGTTCCAAAGAAAGAAAACGACTGAAAATAATGCAATGTCTATGCACTTAATAACAGCCGCAAGCCATCAACTGGGAAGTGTTTCACTTACCAATCACGTTGTCTAGTCCTAACATTATGTTTCCTCGTTTCCTATTATCAATAAATGTGATTGGTAGGGCGTGTGATTTTGATGATTAAGGCGAGACCGTCTAAACGCCCGTAAGTAACTGACATAGCAAACCTCGAGAACGCTTGAACAGTCTCCCAAATAATAATAATAGTATCTACCCAATATTGGCACGACGTTATTAAATGTCAAGACAAAGGAGATATGCGGTGACTTTTTATGCAATAAGAGTTAGGACCTTACAGTGTGGGATGTAGGGATAACAAGGAGCACTTTATAACAGTGATCATTGATTGAAACGAAAGTTATAGGTGTATAAATATGACTGCGCCGTTCTTCACGATTCAAAATCAATAATACATAACACATATAATACATTAATAATACAAATAGTTTCCACACTAGAGCTCATTTCAATATTTTTCATCATTAACAAATGCATCTTCTCAGTTTTGGGTATGCAGTGAATATCATCGAAGAAAAACTTGAGTGCAACTTTTTTTTCGATTCTAAAATCTAATTTGACTTTTGTAGTTCAAATGGGTAATCTGACAGTGAGATGTGCGGAGAGTAAGATGTTTATGGTAAGACCTCCTAAAATCTTCCACTTCAACTCTATTGTGACCTTTTCGATCGGGTTTGTTACATGAGGTCAGCGTTATCATGCAGCAAAATCACTTTACCCTGTCTTAAGGCCCATTCCGGAAGTTTTGCTTTCAATTCGTGATTTTAATTCTTCAACTGTTGTTTAATAAGTGCTGTATCAACCGTTTCACCAGATTTCAAGAGCTCCCAGTAGAGGAAGCCTCTCTGATCCGAGTGAATGCACAAGAAAATCTTTCCGTGGACGATTCCATCTTGCAATAGCTTTAGCTGGTTGTCCGGCACCGGCCAATTATCGTTGGCACACTGGATTGTCGAAGTAAATCCACTTTCGTGTCCGGTCGCAGTGCGATGCAGAAAAGTCTTTTTTGTTGTCGGCGGCGGTTTTTTCTTCTGGATTAAACATGAAAAGTAAAAGGTCCCGTTAATGGCGTTTTTCTGGCTCGAAGCTCATCATATTCAGAGGCCTATAAAGACCATCACATAAGATATTTTATACATAAGAAACTCATGGATAAATAGCATTTGCAATGTACCCTTGAAACTAAAGGAAAAAAATTTTGGTTCTTCCTGTTATAGGGGAACAGATCAACATCCAACTTCACTCGCTGAACAGGAACGTTTCAAAGAAGTGTGAGTAATCATTCGAAAGCTCAAATCTCTGGCTATAGCGTACATGACCGGTTTCCGAAAGAGGCTTGTCTTGACGTTGTTACATAAGAAAATGCCTTGTGATTCAAATGCGCATATTTCTCACAGGACCGAGCTCCTTCTCCGTAACTATTTAATAGCGTAATGTCTGCTGATTTCATCGCTGCGCTTAAACCCCTGAAAAAACTTTCTCTGCAGCGCCGCAGCAAAAATAAATTTATTCAAGCAAGGAGATTTTTGGCCAGTGCACAAGTCGCTGATTCAGGCAGCAAAGTGGGCTGACGCGATGATCGGTCGCCTTTCGAACATATGAAAGTGGGGAAAAAATCTTATAGTATCTGAAAAATCTTATAGTTTTCAAGTCACTGTTGGAGGCAATTAAGACGTTCTGGTCTTTTGTATTCCATGAAAGTGATAAGAATGATGATTGGTTTAACCGCATTTCTGACAGAATAGAAGTGTTTAAAGTGCTTTTATAAGAGAGTCATAAGTTTTATTTGAATTTTTCTTTCAAAGCGAATAAAGGACCTTGGTTAAAGACAAAGATCGCACTAGCATAAGAACGGCAGAAAAGCGATTGATAATTCGTAATACCCATTGCCCCCTAACTCAGGGGCCCATAAAAGGGCTAAAGATTACCTTGCTCGCGCACGTGAACCAATTTTATCTTCCATGCTGCGTTCCGGAGGAATGGTCTTTACAGGATACGAATACAGTGTCTGAATCAGCAGACATTACGCTAACGAATGGGTACTAAAAGTCCAAACAGAAAGCTCAATCCGGCGAGAAATACGCGCGTGTGAAGCACAGTTTTTTTCGAACTTCACAGCGTTATAAAGTGATCTTTTCGAAAACCGGTCCTGTAGGGCTCTAGCCAGAGATTGATGCTTTCGAATGATTTTAAACATTCCAATGAAACGTTCCTGTCTAGCGAAAAAGTTTGGATATTATTTGTTCCTTGGAACCGAAAAGAAGCAAATTATCATATCCTTACTCATACTATTATTAGAGCAGAAAAAATCAAACGACGAAGTTTTACTTGTACACCTGATACGATGAACTTGACTTTGATGAATAAGTGTGTAATAAGTGTGAAAAGACCACAGTGAAGAGTAGTGGGTAGAAAAGGTCTCGTAAGTAATGAATAAACTGGAAAATAATGCAACTGTGGAGCACGACAAGCAGAGCGCGGAATGCTAACATGCCCGCTCGTGAAGATCTGCAGTGAAGATGGCATTCAGTGGGTCTAGCGATATGAGATGCGAGTGGTCTGTGATAAACTCGTGATAGTAAGGCATTGAGCGGGTACAAGCAAGGTGATCAAATATAGGACTGAATAGTTTACACCGATGACGGACCACGCATAGCCCATTATAACTGCTCCGTCACCGTTGTATGCACCCATTCCACAACAACATAGTTCCGAATGTCGGTGTAAATCTAAAGTTCAACGACAACGGTGTGACATTGCATGGCGACAATGCAATACGAAGGAACACAACCAGTCAGTGGTTAATCTCTCTGATAGAATGACAATGACGGCACGATCATAAGTATTAATGTCTATCACAAGAGGTCGACAGGAGAGATAAACGTGGATGATGAAGTGAGGAGAACTAGTGATACTGTTGCCTAATTGCTGTTCATCTGATGAGACGAGTCCTTGACTACTTGCTCGTTTTGTCCACTACCTGCTTTCATGCTGAACCAATTTGTCCTTTGTAGTTCTCGTCCTTTAGCCTCTCGAACCTCAGTGGTCGACGTAGGTCTGGCAATTATACAACAAAGAGAACAGTAACGAAGATTGTGAGAATTGCTATGTAGGCTTCGCACAGGTCGGATATGCAGTCAATGATCTCTTTGATGGTGAACAAGAATAGAATAAACAGCGAATTTTGTAAAGTTTGTAAACGACTGGAAACACTTCTATCCAAAGAGAGGTCATCTGCAAAGAGAACTCAGGGATCTCAAACGTAATTAAGCATTCATGGTGGTCTATGTGTTGGAGAAAATTAATAATAACTCTATCATGCCAGAAAAAAATATCAGTCATTCAGCAAATTTATCGGCCTTGTTTATTAATAATAATTAAGAGAAATTTGGTAACTTAGATGGTTAGCGATTTACGTAGTTCCTACAGAATACCCAAAAGATCAAAACGTTCACTTGCAGCTTTCAATTTAACACATATTCTAATATGTAAAAATCGTTTCCAGTAATCCTAGGAGTGTAGCATCTCATGGAGAACCTACGACTCACCGTGAAAGCTCCAATAATAAAAAATCATAGAAAGAGTAGGATTAGGCTATTGTTCCGCATCAAATTATTCAATAGATGTGGTATTCAAATACTTGAATATTTGAATAATTCGCTTCAAGTACTTAATTCTGTCGTTTTCTTGAACTTGTGGAATGCCTATTCAATATATTTGTTCAATGAAGAGTAGAACATTTGCTAGATGCCCTGGAAACAGATGTATTTACTTTTTGCATATTTATGTTGTCAATGACAGGCTTATGAAAATACGCAGATATCGGCTAACCAGATGTTAACCACAAAGATTTCGCCGTTGACTAATCCCTGAGGAATATGACAAGCTGAACTGATTTGTATCACGACAGAGGCAAGGGACTGCATATATAACATATACAGTCACTAACTGTGGCTATCAATGAAGACAATACAGCTGTCGTCCAAAACAACAGTAACACCAATTTATCGAGGTTTGAAGGGCTTAGTATGACAGATGTTTAAGAACGAATCAGCGATTGATCTAGTGTCTGGTGCCGGACACCTCTGACACTGCGCTGTAAGCGCTCACATATTGATTTGTAACTATATGAAGTCCATCAACCGTCAACTTTACAACAATGTAGAATTCACTTTTTCTGCGTTGTGCTGTATTCTCCTATATTTACTGAACATTGATTAAGACGGTACTTGGCAACAAATCAAAATTCCATTACCTTCGCCAGACTAATATTTTTAACTGCAGATTTAGTGATTTTTCGAGAGCTCATATCTCTAGCTACTGCTCTAGGTGGCCCTTTTTTAGAAAATTCATTTTACAACTTTTCCCCGTAAGGAATATTGGTGACTCACATATGCGTTTTCGTCGCAGGACAGAGCTCTTCCTTTAGACTACTTATGATCATTCGATAGCGTCACATTGACCGGTTGCAACGTGTGCTTATTTCTGGAAAGAACGCTTTTTTGCATTGCAGCAGGGAAAAATAATATTGATTCATAAACACGGACACGTGTTTTTTGGCCAATTCACGGAGTGCGGGGTGGGGTAGAGGAGGTTGCACGATTATCGATCGATGGCGCTGAGACGGATCAAATGTGAAGTGCGATTTCTGTTTTTCAATTAGAATTGTTTTACTGATTCGAAAAAAAACTCCAAATAAAACATATGATTTTGATACTAAAAGATTTTCTCTACTCATTCATGAGATTTTCTTGCTTCCAGGCAACTATTAGTTGAATTGCGCGGCCAATGTGAAACATATATTGATTTTGTATTTCACAGCTTTATAAAAGAGTTTTTTTCCAAAACTAGCCACGTACCGCACTAGCGAGACGTCTGGACTTTCGAATGATTACTAAAGTAAGTAGTTTTTGTCCATCAGAAGGGGTTAAATCTCTCTTTTTCGTCATCTAATAGATAGAAACCAGAAATACTTCATTACCATGCCGAAGAAACAGAAATTTTTTCCCGAAATACGTCGCAAATTCCCCACTGATATACCTTACGCCTGACAACGAAATTTCAGCGATTATTCACTGTAGTAGATATATACGGCTCTGGAGACCTTGCTATTTCGTAGTGTTTGCATACGCCAGATTTAAAATAATAAAATTGCTAGCGAAGATAATGCAGTTATTTGGACTAACATTTTGAAGAGAAAACTGATGAGAACCGTTACAAGAAACTGAACGAATAATTGCTGTCCATCCAAATGTCGTTGTGACTCAAAGGGAAGACGAACTACAACTATTGATTAACTCACGCTAATTACTAAAATTAGTCATACTTGGTTATTTTCAAAGCAATGAGAATTACCTATGAAAATAGTCATATCAAAATCACGACAATGAAGTTCCTTTGCAAACATTGACCATTGAGCTCAAACCACTTGAAATTACTTCTTACGATCTATGTTTAAGGAGAAAACGATTAAGCTGGGTAGATCGAGGACGTCATTGAGAGAACACAGAGCGTACGGCTCAGTGCTCACCTTTTCAACTCAACAATACCCTTGCCTTAATATATGCATCTGAAACGTGGTCGCCAACTAAGCAAAATGAAAGATCAGATGATGATATTAAGCGTTACGTATCTCGCAAGTTAGATAAAATCCGACTTTCCCACCCACATTACCGATCAAAATCGTGTAAGCCGTCCTATAGAACAAGCTGTCGAAGTTTACGTCTGCTGTATAAGTAGCGCGTTCTCGCAAAAACAAAAAGGTGATACACAAACAAAGTTAGTGTCTGTGTCGGCAAGACGTCTAAGAAATGCACTGCAGCTAAATCATTTGCTATCACCATCATGGATAGTATTGCGAATGAGTGCAAATGCGATGAATTATCTCGATTTCAAGACCTAAATGTGCTGAATAATATAAATAACAAGAAGCATTATTTTAACGCTTTTTTGATATTACTAAGACTCATAATTATATATCCGATAATGTTGAGTGATATGCAAAACTTTGCACCCCAGACGGAAATCGGGTCCACATCTCTTCTTTTCCTGTGACGCCTGCTAAGTAATTGCCCAAACTGGTTATCGCGCGCCCCGTATAAAGTGACGTCTAGTTTCGATTCCCGTGTGATGTTCAAAACGATATATGGCCATGGTAGAATACATTCTAAACAGCTGATGACTAGGCGAAGCCAATGAGATGTGTGTTTGTGATTATATCAATAAGGCGCTCCATAAGTTTCACCACTAACGCAATAGACACGAAATTTGCTTACCAAAAGTGATTGAAACTGTGTGATTTTCGAATTGCTCGATTGCGCATTTTCATGCAAATATTTTGGTATACAACGTGCCTATACTTGCTCTAAAATGGAGTTGTCTTGGGAACAAATTCATTAGCTAATGAAACGCCGCGCAAGATTAATGGAGCTTGTGCGCTGATACGGTTGCAGAACGGACGACAAGGATATGGTTCATGAAGTACAAAGCCGGAGAGAACAGTCTGGAGGGTCAGTCGCACTCGACCAACGACAGGAAGCTCCATTAACAAGCATGTTCCCCTACGCAACATTCGTGCATGAGAATTTGCTCCTAATACATCTTCACCTCAGAGCAAATCTAATTCACCTCTTTCTTCTTCTTATAGGCGAGTTGTATACCAAAAGGTACAGAAGAAAATGCGCAATTGAAAGACGTTATAACCATGCAGATTTATTTACTTTTAATAAATAAATCTGGTGTTTGCTTCTCCAGTGCGAAAAATTATGGAACGACTTAATATTTTGGAAACTACCACAAATGTTCCGTTTGTATAGGATACAGAAGGCAGAACCGTATGTAAAGACTGTGAAGTTCAAACTTGCAGAATTGTAACAATTACAGTTCTGTCAAAATCCTATATAGCTTGTACAAGAGTAGTGTTGTGATGAGCACTGAATATGTGGAAAACGTTGGTTTTTAGAGCTGAAGATTAAAAAGGAGTGAGTCATATGGAAGGTCTTTCGCCGTCACTGATGGTACAGATCGCCGGGAGCGAAAACTGAATAAATGGGGAGGAATGCACTGAGACATTTTTTTGACTTTATTCTAGCGTTGCAGGAATGCGAATTTAGCGAAACACGTCCATTTCAAAAATTATTTATCAAAGTATTATTCCACTCTATCATATATAGATAACGCTAAAATATACAAAGGATCTGATCCGGCTAAATGATTCACATATTTGAAAAATGGAAATACGTCCTTTTCACGATATACTATAGCCATCGCGTCAATTGCTGGAGAACATCGAAGTACCTAAAGACAAGAACTCTAGCTCTAAGAACACATGTCCTCACAAGATAAATGAACCTATACTTTCATAGATGAAAGGAAAACTCGGAACTAATAGTTCAAGATAAAACCCAATACTCGGTCGTTGTAGGTTCTTTGTCTACCTTGGTGTATGATCTTCGAATTTTTCATTTCAATAGCTCCTGTAGCAGGATACTGGTGTTGCAATTATATATCCAAGGATACTGAGTGATATGCAACTTCTCCGATTGAGTTGAACCCACGTTTCAGCCATACTGGGGTGTGCGCAATCATACAACCCAGGCCATTGCTTTGCTACCACTCAAAACTGTGCCTTTGGTGATGTAGTGGTATATACACTCCGACAGGGGTGACATGCAGGTTCAACTCCCACTTATGGCCGAATTCTCTGCATACTACTCAACTCTTTTAGATACCCTAATGTATTTGCAAAGGTGAATGAGAAATTTAACTCAGGAATATTGAACGCACTGGCTCTTCAGCGTCCTTCCTCACGTAAACTATTTGGCCACCAGCATCCTCATTTCATATTTTTTTCAAAATAAAACTGAAAACACAAATAATGAGCAGACACACATTGATGTTGCCTAACACAACTTGCTCAAAAATCATAAGAGTCTCCATTTCTTGAAAACTGTGCAGCATCTTCGTCACCAAGAACAGTATAGCATCTCGGAGTGAGGCGACAAATCTGTACCGCAGTGAGAGGATCTGACAACAGAAAGTAAAGAATGGCTTAAATAATAATTAAGAAGATCTTGCCCACATACGCTTACCACTGAACTGTAATCGAAAAATTTCCTTGAAAAAGCTTATCATTGTTTGCGAACGAAGAGCCTCTATAAATTTGGCAAGACATTCGCTTTCGAGTTGTTCTATATCCAACTCAGAAATCCACCTGAAAATATTAACAAATGACCTGGCAATGTCCTAAGCTCCAATATACTACACTTTACAGCATAATTCGATTCAGCTTCTTTGAAAAATTGATGAATGACGATTTAATATCATAGAGCTTTTGGCGTTGACCAGTACAGGGAGATCTGCCATGTAGAGATGTTATTCATACTCATAGTGATGGTCAAGCGCATACATACGCTGTAGTCTCCTAATCTCTTGTAGTGACTCTACAATGATAAATAGATCACTAGAACGCTGAGTGATGAACCCGCGAATCATCGCAACCGGGAACGCGTACTACCATTAGACCATCAGGGCACCGCTTTGCAAGTTTTCCTTATGTGGAGTGGAGTCCTGACACTTATTGCATCGCTATGTTTCCTGGTACCCACCAGCGTCAAAAGTCTTAACGCTTTTTGCAAGCCGCCTCGGATACTGCTCGAGGATTTTCCGTCTTCGCCGCAAACATCGCTGGATGTTGTTGAAGTTCATACTCTATTAGATCCTAGGTAATTGATTGTGAATTCCTGATATGAACTGGCTAGAAGTTCGGTTCTAATTTTCTAACCATGGAAAGATGAGAAACCCGATGAGCCCAGTGCAGAACGAACTTGCACCTGGGCAGATCGGGCCGTTCACGCGATGAACGAGACTACTGAAAGTGTGAACACGCTCCTAATCTCATTGATCGGCCTTGGGAAGCTTCAAAAATTGGAAAAATCTAGAACACTGTGCCAAGCAAGCCGTATCGTTGTTCTACAATATATCACATTCCAACCGAGTTGGACGTTTGTTCCGTTCTAGTTTTTTAATGAAATTTTTGCAATGAAATCGTATGATTTTGGTAACGTTCAATTGCTTATTTTCTTGTGAACACTTCGATATACAACTTGTCTCTACTTGCGTCAGGATGGAGCAGTCTTTGGACCAAATTCGCTGGAGCCATTGCAAAAATCCTTTAACTTCGTGCATGGCTATTAAGCGAACTTCTTCCCAAAACTGCTCCACCTTAGAACAAGTACGGGCATATTGTATACCAAAATGTTTGCAGGAAAACGTGCAATCGAACGATACGAAAATCATACAGTCTTAATGCTAAAACCATATTAGAAAAGCCAAAACGTTACGAACTTCTTGAACAACCTATTAGAATAGTTTCTATGTGGGACAAGTCTAAGCTTGGTCATCCAAGCCGCACAGGAAGGCCTTAACTTCCACACTACTGATTAACTTTCTCGTAGTAGACGAAATTTAAGATAAACGGTGGACGATATTTTCTGCAGATGCTCGTACCAAATTGGATTTAGCATAATTGGCCATGTTGTAGATATAGGTCGTTTTCTTTCGTACCGCGACAACATTTGCTTCACATTTTTGTTATTTACACCAGATCTTCTGACAGAGAATGTGGTCATCCAATTCGATACCAAAGAATACAGGGCCGTTGATTTTCTGTTCACAAAGTTGTGGTCAATCTCTGCATAAGCCGCACCGCTTGAGAAATATGTATTCAATTTGTGATGAATTTTCTTGAACTCATGCGTAAGAGGGAAAGGGAGGCATAGAAAGTAATCCACCAGAGGATACATGTTTCCCAACACCTTTTCGGCCTTTGTATTCAACATACCAGCAGCAGATTTGATAAGGCTTCCCATCTTTTTTTTTCTCAAAGAGTTCGAGGTGCAGCAAGGCAAGGTGAATGGCAGAAGTGGTCGATAATCAACATCAAGATCAGAATGCTCTCGCAATAATGACAACTGCTGAAGTCGTTCACTTCCACAGTGAAATCTTATAGTCTAATCAAGTCAGTGTTGTTATCCTACCAGACAAGCTACTATCCATTCCCTGACCGCGGAGGGATGGGAGGCCTGGTGGGCTTTGAGCACGGGATCGAACCATCGACCACGTGTGTGTCACATAGCACTCTAACCACTGCCGAGATACGCTAACAACCACAACAACAAATCGAAAGATTGATAGCCCACTTTATCAACCAGCTCTTGAACACTGTTTGAATTCGATACTTAGAAATGGCATAAACGTAGACTTAGAACTTGTCACAATACGAACCTTTTATTCACAGGACCTTTCTCAACCCATTCAGCAGAATCAAGATCCTCTATTATCTTAGTATTGAATTTGTCCTGAAAATGCTACCATTTTGGAAAGAAAACGAACATCCGAGAGTATAATTTCCAAATTCACATAATGGTTATAGTGACAGAAAGTACGACAATCCACAGAAGACTTATTTTGCAACAGAAAAATTTTGGTAAGAAATGTTACATTCCTGGAAAGCACATCTAACCAGCAATTCCTTCTCGGTCTCAGAGATACTTCGCATAGACGTTTTCGACTTCTCTACAAGAATTCGTGAGTTGAATATGAAAGAGATATCGGCTTCCTAGAAAACAGATTACTCGTAAAATTTTTGACTATCAACGGTACCACAGCTGCAGTATCTTTCCTTTTAACATATTGACGGAAAAACAAAATGCCAGAAGAAATCAATCTTGCTAGAAGAAAAAAAAAACACCAATACTGTGGAGTGGTATGCGAAAGTTTGAATCCGGAGGGAGTCAAACCCACATTGAACCACTTTCATTGGGAAGTGGGAGGGCGTGCTATGCAGTGCACTACTGGGAATGTCAGTCCTCTCGTTCTTTCTGCGATACAAGGTACCGATTCTGTTAGCAACCAATTGTTAAAACTTGGGCGCGATAAGCACATTATTGGAGCTGAATCGACTTACACTGACAGCTATTAACTCTTGAATATATCAAAGGGTCTAAAACTGCCTACTTAACTCTCTGAGGACCAGCGTTGAATAGCAGGCGGCGTTGCGCCGTCGCTTGCGCGACAGTCAGGGTGGTATGTGCCTGTGGTTCACCGCCTGCTTTCCCACGATACGCTACGCCGCTATTACAATAGCTGAGTGAGATTTGACGTCACGCGGCAAGCATAAAAAGACCCCCATCGTTCTCTAAGAGTTATTCTTTTTCAGTACTGGTATGATGATATGACTATATGTCCAATAAAACTGGATTATAAGCAAAACCTAACCACAGCAGGGAGTTGAACCCACGCATCACTCACATCGGAGGCATGTGCTAATCTATACCATGTATGGCAGAAAAAGTGATAGCACAACAGAAGTTTCAGTAGCACAGTAGTTAGCACGCACCCCAAAAAAAAGTGTAATGCTTGTTCAGCTTCCTCCTGAGACCCAAGTTTTTGCATATAACTCAACATTATTGAATGTATAATATTATACCACAGCTAAACAAAAGTAATTTTGGTCGTATTCATTATGCCCTGAAAGAAACGTGAGGAAAACTAAATGATGGTATATACCAACGCCACTTGGCGAGACTCGTGGAAGAGTTAGAGCCGATCGAACACGCTTTTTAACACGGCGACTCGAATGAAAACATCCGTTGATAGAAAGTCGTGGATCATTATCTTCTCCTAATACTTCCGCAACAGAATGCCACGATCTGAATGTCAGATATTCACTCAAAGAATAATCTAATATTCAATTTTTCAAAGAGCGGTCCAAGTTAATATCTCAACCATTTTCCAACTCCTTGAAAAAAGGCATTTTCGTTTTCCTCCAGATTTTTAATAATTTTTCAAAACCTTAGATTTCGTGTTCTCCAACATTTGTTTGCGAGAGAACCTTTTTGCTGCAATGTAACAGCGAAAATAAAGTTGAGCTTCTCACTCGATGCGCATTATTGCGCATATTTTCATCATTTACCCAGAATTTTTGCTTCGTTTCGCCGAATTTTCTAGATTTATTGCACTAGAACTGTAGAAAAAACTTTGTTCTATCGGTGTATAAGCTTGAACCTTTGATTACATTTTGCACTGCTAGATAAACGCGCTAATAAATAACTAAGCACTCTAAGCCTAGAAGTGCGAAACGTTATCTCCTTTTTCCTCTTTCACTGCTCCATGAAGACCTTCATAATGACTAAACTTAGCTTGAAAACTAAATGCATTTATGCTGTCAAACAACTACTAAAAGCCTGCTGGAAACCGTCCACAAACCGAAACCGTCCTTTTGACCCTTGTTGCGAATAGTGAAAGCAGGCGTATCTCGTGATAAGGCAGGTCAATGGCGACGGATGCGAGAAGACGAACCCAGGTTCTAAGGGAACACTATTGTCATGAAATGATGGGATTCCATTGAAAAGACTTCTACAAAGACGAGTTCAGTAACAAGAATATCTATATGCTCCATACTCCGTCTGTCGCATCTTGTGCGAAAGCAGGCTCAGACAAACAGACACGCAGACGCCGCCACCTGCGACTGCCGCGCAAGCGAAGGCGCTACGCCACCTGCCTGTCAACGGTGGTCCTCAGAGGGCTAGCCAGCAAACTGAGTGTCATGTGTGCAAGTCAGTTTTGATTTCGGTACTACAGCGCACTATAAGAAAAGGGTTTTCACGCAACAAGCATAGTATTGATACAGCCCAGATATCGGCTATTAAATGATCACTAAGATTCTAAGAAAAAACCAAAATATCTATGTCCGAAAAATGTTGGGAAATGAACCGAGACGACCAACTTGTACCTATAGAGCTTATGTGCTTACCGTTCAGACACCTCAAAAAGTAATAACGAGTTCCTATATGGAAGAAGGGAGGCGAAAACTGTTGTCAGTTCACAGTCTTCTAAAACAACATCGAAGATAATGGCTGAAATCTACCATTCTAATTCCCTATAAAACTTATCAGTCCATAAACTTCTCAGAGAGGAACTGGATGAATTCTAAAGGAGCTATTTACATTTTGGACACTTTATACCATTGCTACTGTAGATATTTGTCTGTCCACCAAAGCATTCTTCCCGTGGTTCTTGCGTAAAGTAGTAAACGAATGCGAAGCGTCTACTATCGACCTGGAAGAGGAATTCACAGAAGGCCGAACTAAAAAATGTGTCTAAGCAAACGATAGAAATTAATATTCTTATTAAATCACATCATCGGAATGAGGAAGAAGACAGTCAGTTGCAGCGTAATACAACTTCCAGTCGTATCAACCTGAGAGAGAAGCTCGACACCACTAATATCCTCCAACCATATGCGCATTTGACCGCATAAAAACTCCCTAAAGGAAATGAATTTGCAAAACTTATGGTTCCAGACTTTCCAGCGTAACATAAGTCAAAACTGACTGCAATCATTCGCCGATCTCCATGAATTTTACTTCACTTGAAATATGACTCCCTCCCTACTATGCGTATAGCGACATTCCTTGCACTCATTATCGATAATGACCTTCCACCCTTTTGCGTGTGGCTTCCGCTCCTGCTTCACAACCGAGTTGAACGTTGGGTGATCTGAATTTCCGACCCCGCAGGCATGAGAAGCCTCTGATCAGCCTAGGCCGGAATCAAACCAGCACTGTGCGGATAATGATCTGCATCACCGCCTCTGAGTTATCCGCTCGTGATTCTCTACACACTATCTAAAATCTTGAACCCGCATTTCACTCAATACGAGGACTATTCCTTGCACCACCGACGCCTGCTTTGCCACAACATCTGTTAGCGTGATTGCGTTTGTTACCGATGTCGACTACCTAAACCAAAACCGTTGACGGCATGTTACTCACAGATAGATGTTTTGTAGAGTGGAAAGAATGATCATGCGGGCGCCAGTAGTGCAGCGGGTTGGAGCACGCGCTCACGGATAGAGTGAAATGCGGGTTCAAGTCCCGCATGACGCAAATTGTTTTGCACATCACTTTACATCATTGAGTATACTACAACATCATACCACCGCTAGAAAAAGTTGAAAAAACAGAATTCTGTGTGAAATTTTAAATTGCATTTCATAAAACCAATCTCATTAGCTGGATAAGAACTTTTCATTGAGGTGTTAATCATCGTTTCAACATCGTGATTCTCTGGCTTGAGCCGCACATGGTCGGTTTTCAAAACACGCTTATAGCGGTGTAAAGTACAAAATAAAACATGTTTTATACGACATTTTCTTTCTCATGCTGCTTATATTTCGCTGGACTATACTCCTTCCTTAAAGTGTCAGTACTAATCCGATAGCAGGAGTTTTGAAGCACGAAAAAATATCTTTGCTTTTTGCAAAAACTCTATTGATAGCACCGAGGAGAAGAAAAAATTTGTGCCTTATAACTCGTCGGACAGAGCTCTTTTTTTATACTGTTAGTAATCATTCGATGTCGAGAGTTCCAGTGATTCCAACGCTGTGCTTAATTTCTGATAATACCGTTCAGCAGTGAAAATCGACCAAGTTTCACATTTTTGACGACCTTGTTTACCGGCGAATTCACAGAGCGGGAGAAAAACAATGGATCGCGTTCAAAATGTTGCTATTAAAGTGCAGATTTCTCTCACCGCTTCGACAGAAAATCCAGCTAAAAACGTATGATTCTTCCGCTACGGAAAATTCTTTACACGGCGATATGCTTTCCGTGCTTCCGGCGAATTATACGCCTGATAAAAATGGAAGCGAAAGGCGAGTGTGAGACATATTTTTATTGTGGATATCACAGCGTTATAAAAGTGTTTAGTCAAATCGGCAACTGGGGCTGTAGCCAGAGCTTCAAACTTTCGAATGGTTACTATCACTTCTGTGAAAAGTTCCTCTCCAGCGAATAAGATGGTTCTATAAATATGTCGCCGCCTGACATATAGATTTCCTCAAATCTGGTTAGGCAGCGCTTAGAGAATAATACAGCATAGCAAAAAACCTGAGGACAAGTACCGGAATTCGGCTATGGCCGGATGTTCAGCTTTGTCCATTGTCTGAAGATCAGGAGTTTGAAGTAACGAGTATAAGTCGTTCTCTTTGCGATTCCATGAGGGATAACAGATGAGTTCAGCTTCGATTCGCTCTAACACAGACGGATTGACGTGAAGAAATCACGTAGTTGCCAATGTGGAAACGGATTTTTATCTTAAAAGTGATAAAAAGTGATAAAATAATGACTGAACAATCTGCATGTTTATACCATCACGTTGCTTTGAAGTCGCGATACCCTCGTAGAAAGCTACGTGTTGTTCTCTACACCGCCAAAGCCCCTACTTTGCCTTTTTCTGAACCCAGATTTTAACTCCATAACGAATTTATGGCGTATTTTACAAGGAATGCATCGAACTCGGATGTTCAAATCTCTACTCTTATTCCTTTAATATATTACTCTACGAAATTTTCACGACGTAAATTACACATAAATCAAAACATTTATGCATTTTCAATAAAAATTTGCAACAGCGAAAAAATGACAATAGCAAAAAGAGGAAAAAGGAAAAAAAAGACAATAATCATTAGAATATAACTAATATTTTCCCCTCAGGAGAAAACAGACATTCATGAATTATGAAGCCTCGGGATTGAATGTTTTTGTATGAAGGTTTATTATCGTTCAAGAAAGTGTAGGGTGTACTGCTTTGTGGAAGAAGAAGATGGTTCAGGTGGAGCACGATCAGTCGCGTATGTAGCAGTACCAGATTGCGTGAATGATGGCCGGAAATAGAAGGAGCAGCAGCAAGATCACATTTAGGAGTATTGCACAGGTGCATTCTCTTTTGTGATACCAAATGGCGAGTGGCTAAAATTCATATTCATCGCTGTCATTACAGCCGCCGTTATATCCATCTATATGATTTTTGTAATCACTAAACACTTATGTGAAAAAATCTATCAATAAACAGTAAGGTTTTTGATTGTCATCACTTTTTCAGCAATTCACTAGGAATTCGACTCCTTCAAGCATCGAGAAAGCATAAGTGCATATCTGCTTTGTTCATCATCTGACCGGACACTAATAGTTCATCAAGTCACTGCTTTCCAATTTTCGAGGCAATTTTGAAGTCAGTTTGTCGGCTCTGAAGATAGATCTGTTCAACTTGTCAACAGCGAAGAATCGAACCAAAAACAAAGCGTGTTTTTGCCGAGAAGCTCTAACCATCATGATAAACGTAATGCGATTTTTCTGCTATTACGGATGCCAAGTGAACTTATATATTCAGAACAGAATAGAAAACATTCAGAGCACATTAGTCAGTTCTCCTTCAGTCACCTGCCCTCTCTTCTGAACATGCTAAGTAACGGCATTCGACTAACGAGATCAAGATCTCTCACGTGAAGAACAGCCATAGCTATCTACATACCCTTAATCAATTAAGTGTGTTAGTTACCCCTCTGCTCACACTGTTGAATACTGTCTTACTTTGCAAAAAAAATGTTCATCGTAGAATGAAAAGGTGCAAAGCTTTTCACGACATTCATTAATGGCTAAGTGACGAGTTCTTAGAAGAACCGTTAATACATCATCACATTCCCCATATGGGCTATGTTTTCCCGTTAGATCACGACTTTCTTTTAAACCCTATTTAAGGTGGCCACGAATGAGCTCACTACGTCGTCTTCGGCGATTATTGGCTGTTTTGAATCTCAAAGTCGCAACCGGACTAGTTAATTGAAAATTTGAATCGCCAAAAGTTAGAGAATATTCGTTCCACTTCCATGAGGATGTCGTAAAATGGAACAAAATGCCTAATATAACGATCAAATATAAGTAAGGACTTTATACAAATATTATACATTTATCTAATATCTATTAGAAAAGAGTTGGAGAGCATAGGAATAAACTGGTATAAAATTGGGCCTAAACTCATTTGCAATGGTATGAAAATGGTGTACAAAATATCGATGGTTTCAAAAAAGTGGATCGGCTAGAATCAAAATTTTAATTGTCTTTTCTTTATACTTAAATTCTCAGTTGATAATAATATTTAATGGGTTTGAGTGCTCTATACATAGCTGAGTTGAAATAAGAATTGTAGCTAAACTTACTGGAAAGAAGAGGATGAGTAGAATCTCAACAATTTTATCTCCGTCAGTTGACATTTCTAAAAGCAGAACTCTTTAAAAATAGAAATGAGAAGTTAAAAATTTATTAGTATGATCGTATTGACTGAATGGACAATATTTGCGATGAAGTCGTATCGCCGAAAAAAAAAAGATTGAGTTTGAACGCGACGAATCACCAATGTCGCCTATCGTGCAAACAGTCTCATTGTTTGAAAAAGTGTTTGCTGAAAAAAAGCATTGCTTCAGCACAGAAAAAAACTACTGCCAGTTGAGCTATGATGCTGTGGAAGCACAAAATAAATCTGTGCTATCTATTAGTCATCTAAACAAAGAGAAAGAGGATTGTTCTACTTATGAAGGCGTCATATACCGAGGTGATAAGAATTTTCTTCAACTTGTTCTTTGTCGCGATTGCACCCTCAGTTGTTATCAACGTTTAGAAAACATTTCCAACTATCAGGCCCAATTTGAGAGATGCTTATTGATCGCTTGTCGTAGAAGGCTTCATTAGAATGCTAAAGAGCAAGTCGCGCTCCTTTCAGTTGATTGGATTATCGAACATGTTTAATAAAGTCGAATTTATGGCGTATTTTACAAGTAATGCATCGAACCCGGATGTTCAAATCTCTACTCTTATTCTTTTCATGAATTCCTCTACGATTTTTTCACGACATAAATTACACATAAATCAAAACATTTATGCATTTGCAATAAAAACTTTCCAACGGCGAAAAAATGACGATAACACAAAGAGGAAAAAGGAAAAAAAAGACAGTGATCATTAGAATATGACTAACATTTTCCCCTCAGGAGAAAACAAACAACTCATGAATTATGAAGCCTTTGGGACTGGATGTTTTTGTATGAAGGTTTATTATCAATCAAGAAAGTGTGGCGTGTATTGTTTTGTGGCAGAAGCAGATGGTCCAGGTGGAGCACGATCAGTCGCGTATGTAGCAGTACCAGATTGCGTGAATGATGGCCGGAAATACAAGAAGCAGCAGTAAGATCACATTTAGGAGTACTGCACAGGTGCATTCTCTTTTGTGATACCAAATGGCGAGCGGCTGAAATTCATATTAATTACTATCACTACAGCCGCCATTGTATCAATCTGTATGCTTTTTACAATCACTAGACACTTATGTGAAAAATCTATTAATAAACAGTAAAGTTTTTGATTGTCATCACTTATTCAGCAATTCACTAGGAATTCGACTCCTTCAAGCATCGAGAAAGCATAAATGCATATCTGCTTTGTTCATCATCTAACCGGACCCCAATGATTCATCAAGTCACTGCTTCAGATAATTTTCAAGTGAATTTGCCAATTCTGAAGACAAATCTCTTAACTTGTCAGTAGCGAAGAATCTAACCAAAAACAAAGCGTGTTTTGCCGAGGAGCCTTGACCGGCGTGATAAACGTAAAGCAATTTTTCTGCTGTCACGGATGCCATGTAAACTTATTCACTCTACGGGTTGGATGAAAGATCACTTAGAGTAGTGAAGCGTCCCGTCGAATGTACGGTGCAAGGTGTATCGCGTGGGTAAAAAAACTATACCCCAGTCACCAACGTTCACATCTAGAGGTCAGAGAGATTTCCGCATGCGCTGAGATATTAGAGTTAAGAGAACTGAACAAGCGGTGCTTCTGAATGGTAGCTGAAGAATGGAACTTGCTTGCGATTGTATTCTACCATAGGAGTTGAGGATTACGGGGAGACCATTGACCAGACTATGAGTAATTATCACCAAGATTAAGCATATCAATGTGATGCTTCGTGCAGATTTATATCAAAAAGAGTTTTTCGATGGGATCTTTTCATACTTAACGAAGATTGATGATATGCACATGACATGCGTGGGCTTAGAAATGATTATTGGGCATACCGAAATTTGAGCAGTGGTCTTAAGAAAACACTCGAAAACAAAGATATGATATATCAAATACACTGGCCAAGAGCACTTTAAGTTCGGTGATAATTTCACTGGACACAGAGTGTAAAACGTTAATCGTCGCTAACTCCGTAGTTTGGGGACTGCAGCACTTACACAGAACTGGCAAAAGACCAAAAAGGATAACTGCCCGAGTGATGAGACCGCGAAATCGAAACACGTGTATCGGGCCCTATAAGTCAGCCCATTTTAGCAGACCATATGACATGCGTGGCTCAAAAATGATTACTTGGCATATTGAAAATTGAGCTGTGGTCTTAAGAAAACACTTGAAGCAAAAGATTAGAGAAGAATTTTCATAAAACTATTGGAGGTCATTTGAAAGCGAGTCCGGATATGTACTTGGTTTTCAAAAACGTCTTTTCATAGCTCCGTAGCATTCAAAATAAAATTATGATTCACACGAGCCGCACCCACTATTATGCACTTATATAGCTCCTTCCATAAGTTTTGGCACCAAAGCAATAAACACCAAATTTATCCATCGAAAGTAATTAAAATTACGTGGCTTTGGTACCATTCAGTTGAGCATTTTCTTGCGAACATTTTGGTAAAGAACTTGCCTATACTTCTTTCAACATGGAGCTGCCTGTCGTGAAAACAAATTCGCTTGCTACTCATGCACGAATGGTGCTTAAGGGAAATGCAGTGAGGTGACGCGCAAGACTAATGCAGCTTCTTGTGGACGGCCCGAAGCGACTGGTCCTCCAAAGCGTTCTCTTTAGGCTTGAACTTCGTGAATCACTTCGTAGACGTTCTGTCAGCAGCCGTATCACCTCTCCAAACTCCATTAATTTTGCGTGCCGTTTCACTAACATTCTCCCCAACGCACCCATTCGTGCTTGAGTAACAAGCGAATTTCATCCCAGAATAGCTTCTCCTAAAGCAAGTATAGGCAAGTTGTTTACCAAAAAATGTTCGCAATAAGCGCAATTAAACGATGCCAAGAACATGCAATTCTAGTGACTTCTAGTTAATAAATTTGGTGCTTATTGCTCTAATGTCATAACTTATGAAACGCCCTAATATTGCGCTGGACGCAAGGCAAGCATATGATCGTGTAAAGGAAGTTTTTCAGTATCAGAGTCTTACGTTTCATCTGAAGTTTATTCAAAGCGGAGGATAATTTAGGTAAATCGATAACAAGAGTCGCACTCCACGTGTGAATCGCGCCATTGATCCGCAGGCACCACACATCCCAGCTGATGAGCGATGTACGACGTGGCGGAAGACCAAGCTTGTCTCCCCTGCTGCACAGTGAAAAGGTTTTTTTCAAAAAACAAGAACTCTGTCGAAATCGAAAAAACTCACGCTATCAAGTATTAAATAACAGTTTGTTAAGAAAGTGATGTCCTGTGAAAATTATGCGTGTGTGAAGCACAATTTCACTTTCTCCAACGCGGCGCCGTAAAGAGACCTTCTGTGACAACAATTAAACTTTTGAAATTGGCTAGGTTTACGCTATTCAATTGTTGATGATTCTTTGGTCAAAGGCTCTACCCAGGGAAATATAAGTCAGTAGCGCTCGTTGTGACAAACATATAAGCAGATGTGGTGTTCATTAGAAGTGAATGGCGCTTCTCCATTAGTCGATAACAGCAGAACAAGATGGACCCAGGAGGAACTTTTGGAAAGCGTAAACATTGATGGCTTGCCGAGAGCCTTCTGAACAAACATGCTAGCTGCAGATAACATTGAGCAATCTCTGGCATGCCTCCTTCATGATCTTGTAGCAAGTTTTGCCACTGAATCGATGTGCAGGATAAAAATCCGTTTACATGCAAACACACCTGTGCAAGCAATGATTATGGTGTGTAGAAGAATCATTTCCAATTCATGCCTGTTTCATGGTAAAAACATAGTAGTTTTCAGTTCTCCTTCAGTCACCTGTCCTCTCTTCTGAACATGCTAAGTAACGGCATTCGACTAACGAGATCAAGATCTCTCACGTGAAGAACAGCCATAGCTATCTACATACCCTTAATCAATTAAGTGTGTTAGTTACCCCTTCGCTCACACTGTTGAATACTGTCTTACTTTGCAAAAAAAATGTTCATCGTAGAATGAAAAGGTGCAAAGCTTTTCACGACATTCATTAATGGCTAAGTGACGAGTTCTTAGAAGAACCGTTAATACATCATCACATTCCCCATATGGGCTATGTTTTCCCGTTAGATCACGACTTTCTTTTAAACCCTATTTAAGGTGGCCACGAATGAGCTCACTACGTCGTCTTCGGCGATTATTGGCTGTTTTGAATCTCAAAGTCGCAACCGGGCTAGTTAATTGAAAATTTGAATCGCCAAAAGTTAGAGAATATTCGTTCCACTTCCATGAGGATGTCGTAAAATGGAACAAAATGCCTAATATAACGATCAAATATAAGTAAGGACTTTATACAAATATTACACATTTATCTAATATCTATTAGAAAAGAGTTGGACAGCATAGGAATAAACTGGTATAAAAGTTGGGCTTAATCTCATTTGCAATGGTATGAAAATGGTGTACAAAATATCGATGGCTTCAAAAAAGTGGGTCGGCTAGAATCAAAATTTTAATTAAGTCTTTTCGTTGTACTTAAATTCTAGATTGATAACAATATCTAATCGGTGTTAGTGCTCTCCGATGCAAGTCGGTTAGGTTTAGTGGTTAGAGGTGCCCCGCGTCGCACACGCGGTCAATGGTTCGATCTCGCGCTCATGGCTCACCAAGCCATCCATCCCTCCGGGGTCGATAAATTGGTACCAGACAGATCTCAGACTTTTCTGGGAGGTTAAGCAGCACTGACTCGGTTCAGCGGGAGGCCTCCGCGAGTCATTGTAAAGGCCAGATATGCATTCAATCACCTCAAACGAAGTTAAAAATCGAAGTCGAATGCATGGCGCATCCCTCAGGGATTGATCAACGCCGAAAGCTTTATCCTTTTTTTTTATGAGTGTTCTATGCACAGCTGAGTTGAAATAAGAATTGTAGCTAAACTTACTGGAAAGAAGAGGATGAGTAGAATCTCAACAATTTTATCTCCGTCAGTTGACATTTCTAAAAGCAGAACTCTTTACAAATAGATGTGAGAAGTTAAAATTTATTAATATGATCGTATTGACTGAATGGACAATATTTGCGATGAAGTCGTATCGCCGAAAAAAAAAGAGATTGAGCCTGAACGCGACGAATCACCAATGTCGCCTATCGTGCAAACAATCTCATTGTTTGAAAAAGTCTTTGCAGAAAAAAAGCATTGCTTCAGCACAAAAAAAAAACTACTGCCAGTCAAACTACGATGCTGTGGAAGCACAAAATAAATCTGTGCTATCTTATAGTCTTTTAAACAAAGGGAAAGTGGATTGTTCCACTTATGAAGGCGTCATATACCGAGGTGATAAGAATTCTCTTCAACTTGTTCTTTGTCGCGATTGCAGCCTTAGTTGTTATCAACGTTTCGCAAACATTTCCAACTATCAGGTCTAATTTAAGGAATGCTTATTAATCGGTTGTCGTAGAAGGCTTCATTAGAATGCTAAAGAGCAAGTCGTGCTCCTTTCACTTGATTGAGTTATCGAACAAACGTTTCAATCAATGTCTACACAGCTTGGAATTGGCCAAGTGTCCAGGTTGTCGTCATCAGTGGCCACCTTAAAAATGCCCTCGCGAAATTCGTCCAAAAAGTCAAAAGTCGACTCAGCTAGAAAATGTGGGTGGATTGAAGTGACAAGTGTGTGTTATTCACTAGACAAAAGACAGTCGAAAGCAAAAACTAGCAACAAAAGATGTGAACGATGAAAGCGGAAGAATGATGACATCCAATGCGTTAGCAGAGTGTTTTGTTCCGTAAAGAGAGCTCGTCGGTAACATTACGGAGAGGCAGTGGTACGTGGCTTGTTCAAACACAATCGCTCTCACTAAGAAGGTATGAAAGCTGTACTAATCGATGGTTTCCAACTGTTTGACATCTGAAGAGACTAACGCTATCAACTGAAATAGATCACGATCCGCGTGTGGTCCTTGCTTCGACTTGCTCTCCTTTTTTCCTTCTTATACCAGTTCCTACCACTAAATGTACGAGGGGCACCGTGATTTGAAGCGGAATCGAATGAGGTTTGTCGACTAATCGTAGGGGCACAATATCACCAACACGGCCTGCACAAGCAATGTGTATTCGAGCGAAGTGCTAAAAGGCTGGTAGCTGAGCTCTATAGAAGTAGTGTTATATAGGTGGAAGTGTGCATGGTATTGGTTAAAACTGTCCCGCAATACAAACGTGGTCGATGGTTCAATCTTACCCATGAATTCACAAACCTTCCATTCCTCCGAGGTACGAGAAATATTATTAGACTTTCCTTTTGGGACATCACCACGGAATAGATGAATCTGTAGGCCACCGCCAGTTCTTGTACAGTCAGTAGCAGTCTGGATTCTGCATTCGGAAATAATCTACAGATTTTAGAAGTTGCAGGAAGTGAAGCATGCGTGTATGGAAATTAGCCATGTGCGTTATTGACCACACAATAACAAAAAGATGGATCGATGAATTCGAAAAATTGATCACATTGACAGCGTTAACGGAGTATCTTCGGGACGTGAAGCGAGCTCAACAGTGTGATACAAAGAGGCGATGGCGACTGTCCAAATAACAGGGCTCGTACGAAGATCAGGTCTGCAAAAAAAAGTGCTAATCAATGCCCAGAAAATTTGTGATCGCGAAAGGTCAACGCTATCAACCGGAATCAACTATAACCCGAATGTGGCCTTTGATTCAACCTCCCCTCTTCTACTTCCTGGTTCTTATATTCCCCCCACGGGGGAACGAACAATGTGCCGATTTGGAATTGAGTGGGATAATGTTTGTCGATTTATCGCGGGGGTGATGACACATCATGATCGTCGCGTCCATTTCACAGGCTTACGTAGAGAATTAGAGATTGTAGTGTGATACGAGAACGTATAAACATTTGAACTGCTGTCTCATCACTGAATCATAACATTCGATCACTGGAAGCAGCCTCCTCGATTACTTCTCATCCAACAGCTCTTCACGTTCACTGGCGATATCTGCGATCATGTTGACCGAGTCCGTGAAGAGCAATTGATGAATTCTTATGCCTGCCATGGCCATCACTAACTCGATGTCGTTCTTCAGAAACTTCAAACACTGAGATTCCGGACCCTTCTAGCTGAGAAATCAAAGTGTAACGACACCATCGGGTAAAGATCCTTGAAGACCGAACACAATTCGAGCAATTATATACATTCTTTCGTCAGTGAGATCACATTAGTACTGCCATCAATTAGGGATGGAACGGTGACGTCATGGATCAAGGGATAAATGGTGGCTCGTTGTTTTAAGCGTTCTACCAAAACGTTTGTAATCATTAATATCAATGTAAGTAGTCAATACAGACGAAAAAAAAGGTTAATCTTTCGGCACTGATCATTTTCTGGGAGACACGTCATGCATTCACTTCCATTAGGCATAGTTAAAGACGATTTAATATATATCTATCCTGTATAATGAGCTGCGGTGGCATAATGAACTGCCAGGTCAGTGCTGCTTTTCCCTCAAACAGGTGTAATACAAATTTGCTGTCTTAAAAGGCATGGGAGGCATAGTGCACCCATAGTGTGAATCGAACCATCGACCATTTGTGTAATGCAGGACACCTCTGACTACTGCGCTACACACGTTCTTTAATACGGAATTTTTTTGAAATTATAATTAATATTCTCTGTATTGTGGGAATGGAATTGTTCCGAACTCAGAATGGTATTCTCATTGCATCGTTGCTATTTATGTTCAAATATGTTCCGCTAACCTTCTCCACCTCAAATTTGTAAATGAGCGAGGCGAGAGGTGTATGAAAATTTTCTAAATGATTGTGAGTCCTTAAGAACACTCGATAGCTTATGGTTTATAGTTTAAGTTTATGGTTTGATAGTTTAGTATTATTAGTTTCGCTATAAATGATGGGACTGGGTGAATAGACAGCCGTTCAAGAGAAAATCAAACTATTAATGAAAGTGGATTACATTTTAGTACAGAATTGTTTTTCTTTCATGCTTCACTGGTGTGTTAAAATTAAGGAGCAGAACAACACTTCACTAGAAGCCTGGAAAGGTGACGTAGAAGATACTAAGATTACTTAATGAAAAAAGACAGTTTTGTTGAATTAATGCTTGCATCGTCTGTCTTCACATCGTCTTGCTCGAACATTGCCAGAATGTGACACTTCCATCTTTTATGGACCGAATAAATAAACGTAAACCAACACTTATGCGGGAAATGGTGGTAGCTAGAAAATGGCAATGTGTTTATCTAGGATAGCCAGCTTTTTCTACACTACGTTCCAGTTACTAATTAGTATTACATTACAGGACACCTGGTATGTTTCCGGTAGTGGGCTTAATCAGGAGACGCAGCCCACTCTGTTTTCTCGTTAGCAGAATTCTTCTTCATATGATGCCCTCGTTGAAGTAATTTTCATAAACAGGCAAAATCACTCCTATTGATACATTGTTTATCTAGCAGTTACAGGCAATAACTACATTTTTATTACCAGTATTAAACTAATTTTTCTGAGAAGTGATGGATGAACATTATCGTAATCCGTGAGTGTGCAGTTAGTACATAAGTGCGCAAGCAGAAAAAAATGCCCTACTCTGAAATGACGTTTTAACGAAGATCAATAGAATTATAGGGAAAACGGTGAGGAAGATGGATTTATTGTGACTGACGTCATTGTTAGATCAGGAAATTTCACTTTGAACGGTTCCCGTTATAATCCAATTAGAAGGATGGACGGATTTTCCGATAGAGAAAACGCTTCGCATATTTCGAAAACCTCTTTCTGCAATAAATTCAGCCATACTATTTTTATGAAACTGTGATAATATTTCTTGCTCAACAGTTAATTTGGAATTTTAGATGCGCTTATATTCGGCATTAAGCATTGGACCCTTTCTGAATTCGTCTTCTTCGTCACTGCCCTAAGAAGTTTGATCTCTGTTTTTTGACAATCATACAATGGTGTAAACTGGACATTGCTCAGGTTTTCACCCATTTTTAGTGTATTTTTGCCTCATATCATAACCATTAGATGTGGTCGTTACTCAGTCTCTTAGAAAAGACGGTGTCGTTCTGAAGAGTGCCTTTCACCTCATTCGTTGATGGCAAACATGACAGTGCCATTAAAAGAGACCTCAGATGGTATTTTAAAGACATTAGTTTTACCAGTTGACTGTGGTCATAATGTAAAGATGGCTTAATCGACAATGAAAATACTAAATGGATTATGTAGATCTCTCCGAACTATAAACGCCATTGAAAAGCGAAAAAGAAAATTCTTCCCTCTAACGAGGAATTCGTTATCAAATTTCATCCGTATTCTAGAGTTTTCCTATACTTAGAGAAGACTAAATGCATATAAAAGTACTGCAAGATATTGTCATTACTAGATTTCTTTGCAGAATGTTTGAATTCAAGAGTATTTTACCGAAGTGGATAAACTCGAACCGTTTCTGAAGTGCACATTTAAAAGATAATAAGGTGGTCTTTCTTGATCGAATAATTCTGAACGTTTTTGATTGCAAAACAACATGAAACAAGGTAAGTATTGGTCCATTCAAGGAACTCAAAATAACCACTTCCCACTTACAGTTATGAGGCAGTGTGCATCATTCTTTTCAGCTTTATTGTTCTATCAGGCCGACATTTTGGGTTTCGAAACTAAACTATTGAGCTTTCCCAAGGACACACAACCACTTTGAAAATTTTGAAACTCCTCTCGCCTTGCTTATTAACAAACTTGAGGTAGAGAAGGTAGGGGAACATATATGAACATAAATGGCCACGATGCAATGAGAATACCATTCTGAGATCGTAACAACTCTATTCCTACAATACAAAGAAATATTAATTACTCAGAGGTCTCCTGTATTGCACAAATGGTCGATGGTTCGATTCACACTATGGGTACACTCTGCCTCCCATGTTTTTGGAGACAGCGAATTTGTATTACACCTGTTTGAGGGAAAAGCAACACTGGCGTGGTAGTTGAGTTTGCCACCGTAGCTCATCATACAAGGATAGATATATATTAAGTCGTCTTTAACAATGCCTAATGGAGGTGAATGCATGACGTGTCTCACCGAAAATTATCAACGCCGAAAGATTAACCTTTTTTTTCGTCTGTATTGACTATTTACTAATCAATGATTACAAACGTTTTGGTAGAACGCTTAAAACAACGAGCCACCATTTAACCCTCGATCCATGACGTCACCGTAACTTCCATCCTTAATTGATGGCAGTACTAATGTGATCTCACTGACGAAAGAATGTATATAATTGCTCGAATTGTGTTCGGTCTTCAAGGATCTTTACCCGATGGTGTCGTTACACTTTGATTTCTCAGCTATAAGGGTCCGGAATCTCAGTGTTTGAAGTTGCTGAAGAACGACATCGAGTTAGTGATGGCCATGGCAGGCATAAGAATTCATCAATTGCTCTTCACGGACTCGGTCAACATGATCGCAGATATCGACAGTGAACGTGAAGAGCTGTTGGATGAGAAGTAATCGAGGAGGCTGCTTCCAGTGATCGAATGTTATGATTCAGTGATGAGACAGCAGTTCAAATGTTTATACGTTCTCGTATCACACTACATTCTCTAATTCTCTACGTAAGTCCGTGAAATGGACGCGACGATCATGATGTGTCATCACCCCCGCGATAAATCGACAAACATTATCCCACTCAATTCCAAATCGGCACATTGTTCGTTCCCCCGTGGGGGGAATATAAGAACCAGGAAGTAGAAGAGGGGAGGTTGAACCAAAGGCCACATTCGGGTTATAATCGATTCCAGTTGATAGCGTTGATCTTTCGCGATCACAAATTTTCTGGGCATTGATTAGCACTTTTTTTGCAGACCTGATCTTCGTACGAGCCCCGTTATTTGGACAGTCGCCAACGCCTCTTTGTGACCGCACTGTTGAGCTCGCTTCACGTCCCGAAGATACTCCGTTAACGCTGTCAATGTGATCAATTTTTCGAATTCATCGATCCATCTTTTTGTTATTGTGTGGTCAATAACGCACATGGCTAATTTCCATACACGCATGCTTCACTTTCTGCAACTTCTAAAATCTGTAGATTATTTCCGAATGCAGAATCCAGACTGCTACTGACTGTACAAGAACTGGCGGTGGCCTACAAATTCATCTATTCCGTGGTGATGTCCCAAAGGAAAGTCTAATAATATTTCTCGTACCTCGGAGGAATGGAAGGTTTGTGAATTCATGGGTAAGATTGAACCATCGACCACGTTTGTATTGCGGGACAGTTTTAACCAATACCATGCACACTTCCACCTATATAACACTACTTCTATAGAGCTCTTCTACCAGCCTTCTAGCACTTCGCTCGAATACACATTGCTTGTGCAGGCCGTGTTGGTGATATTGTGCCCCTACGATTAGTCGACAAACCTCATTCGATTCCGCTTCAAATCACGGTGCCCCTCGTACATTTAGTGGTAGGAACTGGTATAAGAAGGAAAAAAGGAGAGCAAGTCGAAGCAAGGACCACACGCGGATCGTGATCTATTTCAGTTGATAGCGTTAGTCTCTTCAGATGTCAAACAGTTGGAAACCATCGATTAGTACAGCTTTCATACCTTCTTAGTGAGAGCGATTGTGTTTGAACAAGCCACGTACCACTGCCTCTCCGTAATGTTACCGACGAGCTCTCTTTACGGAACAAAACACTCCGCTAACGCATTGGATGTCATCATTCATCCGCTTTCATCGTTCACATCTTTTGTTGCTAGTTTTTGCTTTCGACTGTCTTTTGTCTAGTGAATAACACACACTTGTCACTTCAATCCACCCACATTTTCTAGCTGACTCGACTTTTGACTTTTTGGACGAATTTCGCGAGGGCATTTTTAAGGTGGCCACTGATGACGACAACCTGGACACTTGGCCAATTCCAAGCTGTGTAGACATTGATTGAAACGTTTGTTCGATAACTCAATCAAGTGAAAGGAGCACGACTTGCTCTTTAGCATTCTAATGAAGCCTTCTACGACAACCGATTAATAAGCATTCCTTAAATTAGACCTGATAGTTGGAAATGTTTGCGAAACGTTGATAACAACTAAGGCTGCAATCGCGACAAAGAACAAGTTGAAGAGAATTCTTATCACCTCGGTATATGACGCCTTCATAAGTAGAACAATCCTCTTTCTCTTTGTTTAGATGACTAATAGATAGCACAGATTTATTTTGTGCTTCCACAGCATCATAGCTCAACTGGCAGTAGTTTTTTTCTGTGCTGAAGCAATGCTTTTTTTCTGCAAAGACTTTTTCAAACAATGAGATTGTTTGCACGATAGGCGACATTGGTGATTCGTCGCGTCCAGACTCAATCTCTTTTTTTTTCGGCGATACGACTTCATCGCAAATATTGTCCATTCAGTCAATACGATCATATTAATAAATTTTAACTTCTCACATCTATTTGTAAAGAGATCTGCTTTTAGAAATGTCAACTGACGGAGATAAAATTGTTGAGATTCTACTCATCCTCTTCTTTCCAGTAAGTTTAGCTACAGTTTTTATTTCAACTCAGCTGTGCATAGAGCACTCATACCGATTAGATATTGTTATCAATCTAGAATTTAAGTACAACGAAAAGACTTAATTAAAATTTTGATTCTAGCCGACCAACTTTTTTGAAACCATCGATATTTGGTGCACCATTTTCATACCATTGCAAATGAGTTTAGGCCCAATTTTTATACCAGTTTATTCCTATGCTCTCCAACTCTTTTCTAATAGATATTAGATAAATGTATTATATATATATATATATATATATATATATATATATAAAATCCTTACTTATATTTGATCGTTATATTAGGCATTTTCTTCCATTTTATGACAACCTAATGAAAGTGGGACGAATATTCTCTAACTTTTGGCGATTCATATTTCCAATTAATAAACCCGGTTACGATTATGGAATTCAAAACAGCCAGCCGTCACCGAAGACGACATAGAGAGCTCATGCATGGTAACCTTAAGACGTGTTGAAAAAAATCTTCATCCGGCGGCAAAACATAGCTCTTATGGGGAATGTGATGATACACTAAACATTCTTCCAAAAACTCGTCACTTAGTCATTACAAATGTCGCAAAAACCTTTGCGCCTTTTATTCTACGATGAACATTTTTCCTCAAAGTAAAATAGCCTTCAATGGTGTTAATAGGGGCGTAACTAACACACTTAATTGCTTAAGAGTATGTAGATAGCTATGGCTTTCTTCACGTGAGAGGTCTTGATTTCGTTAGTCGAATGCCGCTAGTTAGCATGTTCAGAAGAGAGGACAGGCGGCTAATGGAGAACTGAGAACTATTGTGTTCTGAATGTTTTCTGTTCTGTTCTGAATGAATAAGTTCACTCGGCATCCGTAATAGCAAAAAAATAGCATTACGTTTATCATGATGGTTAGAGCTTCTCGGCACGCCTTGTTTTTGGTTCGATTCTTCGCTATTGACAATTTAAGAGATCTATCATCAGAGTTGGCAGATTGGCTTGAAAATTGTTTGAAAAATTGGAAGCAGTGACTTGATGAACTATTTGGGTCCGGTTAGACGATGAACAGGGCAAATATGCATTTATATCTTCTCGATGTCTGTAGGAGTCGAATTCATAGTGTTGCTGGAAAAGTTATTACAATCAAAAACTTATTGTTTATTTATAGAATTTTTCACATAAGTGTCTAGTGATTACAAAAAGCATACAGATTGATACAATGGCAGGTGTAGTGATAGTAATTAATACGAATTTCAGCCGCTCGCCATTTGGTATCACAAAAGAGAATGCACCTGTGCAGTACTCCTAAATGTGATCTTGTTGCTGCTCCTTGTATTCCCGGCCATCATTCACGCAATCTGGTACTGCTACATACGCGACTGATCGTGCTCCACCTGGACCATCTGCTTCTTCCACAAAGCAGTACACGCCACACTTTCTTGATTGATAATAAACCTTCATACAAAAACATCCAGTCCCAAAGGCTTCATAATTCATGAGTTGTTTGTTTTCTCCTGAGGGGAAAATGTTAGTCATATTCTAATGATCACTGTCTTTTTTTTACCTTTTTCCTCTTTGTGCTATCGTCATTTTTTCGCTGTTGAAAAGTTTTTATTGAAAATGCATAGATGTTTTGATTTATGTGTAATTTACGTCGTGAAATTTCGTAGAGGAATTTATGAAAAGAATAAGAGTAGAGATTCTAACATCCGGGTTCGATGCATTCCTTGTAAAATACGCCATAAATTCGACTTTATTAGACATCAGTAGAATTGAACCAATGCATAACTGGCTTCTACAACAATTCGCGGCTGCCGACCGGTGTATCAGGTCAGTCCGGATTATCTTACCAAGAGATGGTACCAATGGCCAACATCGGAAGAATGGAAGGATCGGTAAGCTTGAAAATGCGTGACCGAACCGACGATCACACTTGTGTGGCATGGGAATACGTCAGCCACTAGGCTATTCACCTCGTTGTCATTGGCATCGATATTATTTCTAGTATCAGCGTTATTTTTATGTTATGTCAATCATAATAGGTTGTAGGAAGATTTCTGTCGCCTTTTCAAGAAGCATAGAAAAAATTTATGTGAACCAATTACCCTTCAAAAAAGAGCCTCAGTTCATGTAGAACCCATTTAGACTATAAGGACTGTTCGTCGCTCTCCTGAAGAATGCGCCAAATAGTCGTTGGATTACAATCAAACTCTTAAGCCAACATCCGGCAACTCATCGGTGGATCTTCCTCAGTTCGTTGACAACTGCCAGACGATCGACTTCTCGTGGACGTGCCTCTCTTGGCTTGTTGGTCAAGCGATATCCTTCTTCATAGAATGTCTTGAACTAACGCTCAGCTAAACATCGCGAATCTCGTCACTATGCGTCTTGCAGGTTTGCCGATGGGCCTCAAAAACGTTGAAACCAATTTTTAGTAAAAGTGGAGCAGCATAATTTTTCCTTTCTTCTTTGGTTAGTTCTATTCTGAAGGCTGTGTAGACGAGTGATATATCTTTCGATGCGCAAATAAGCGAGCTTTCCGATGTGCTGAAAATCGCACAAAATACATGTGTGCAAATCATTTTCCTAGACAGCACGACAAATCCTTCTCTACCCTATTACTACAGTGTCTAATAACTAGGATGAAATCTTGGTAAAAATTTCAACCTTAGTGGTAACTCTGCTCCTATTTTTGACATTCATTTGCTGCCTGCTTTTTCATCGCGCGGCGCCATACAAAATCAGCAGGAATGCTGAGATGGGAGTAAATATAAGAATCAGAGTTAACCTCACTCCACCAGTGATCACCCTTCCAAAGAATCACGTTATGCACTACATTGATGAAGCTTTCGCTCTGCCTTTAGCTTTGGTGTAATTTCAACAATAGCTTCACTTAACTAAGTTCAGTACCAGTTGTGTCGACAAGTCATTCCAGCTGAAGGATTGACATAAAGAGGGCCTCAACGATACAGTGTGTAACAGGTGAGCATCCCGAAAATGTGGTCATGGATTCAGATCGCCTGGAATTTCATTCTTCTTATTATCAACAGCTCCGATAGGATTTGTAATGGAACCTTAGATACGAGAAAATTCCGAGCTATCTGTGGCTACTGCGTTAGCAAGCAATATCAGTAAATCTTGTATCAGTAGTAAAGCTAGCAAGGTGCAAATGACCGTTTTGGTGTCGACACATGGCGATAACCACTAAGACGATAGTGATTTTCATCATGTGAAAAATGAAATTAGAGACAAAGACGATATCTGATCCCTACCCGAGTAGCGCCATCCTGATGAACGACCTTTAGAAATGAACAAATAATAAAGATGTGCTTTTCTTCTACTATCTTTTTAGTTCACTATTAATTACAAGACGTTTTACAATAACTGCAACCGAAAGCGAAGAAGTTGTGCCAAGTGAAATTGTACGATTGAATTCCCTTAATAAAATTAATACATGACATTACATTAAAGGTTTATACAGAACCGCAGAATTAGTGTTCTTCCTATCCTCCGAAGCTTTCACTTGATCGCTGAAATAGGCATTTCTGAGGTCTAATTCGAATGCAGATCGGATGGTCATCTCCACTCTAGTGTCACTTGGTTCTGAAGTTCAACATTTCGCCCGAAAGCCGAGCTTTGAGATATCCAATGCCAATAACTCACCATCTGTGCTGCGGAAGGCTACTTCTCAACGTAGAAAGAGGGAAGCCGATTAAAGCCGTAATACCTTAAAGTGTTGTGTTTCATATTACGCATGTAATAGGCTGAGGAAAAAGTCAATGAGCCCAGAAACACAAAAAATGACACCCAAAAAAGTCACAGGTATTTTCTTAGAACTTTTTCCCAATCTATTAAATTTTCTCCTCATTTTCCAATCGCGTTAAAGATTTTGTGCAGTCTTTTGAAGTGACCATGTGAACATGATTTTCAGCAATTCGTTGTCGTGGTAAAATGACAGAATTTCAAGCATGGATTAGTTGTAGTATAGCTTTTGCAGTAATCGACAAAGCATTCTATGAGCTAAAATATGCTGATTTAAAGCTGAGAGTAGGCATATTTTTGCATGTGACCTCATAGGGGGCCGCGGCACGGCGTTCTCAAAATATTCTCATCTCATGCATTTACAAATAATCGCGAAAAAAAAACTTGGTGTTCTTACACAATAAATACTGTGTTTTCAAGTCAAGAATATTGATACCATACGGATAAGAACCATTGCCCTTCCCAGAATTTTATTTGATTACAGACTTTATTAAGTAGTGAAGGAGTCCAGTCAATAACAGAATTACACGTATGAACCTAGAAGCTAACTCTTTTCATGATTTTTTCTATCTCTATCATACTGTAATTAAAACTTCTTAGTTTTTGTCATAGAAAATCGTATGGATTTATCACATGGTGCAAAATCTTCTCTTTTCAAAATAATCTCCTTTCTCACTACTTCCTGACGCATAATCCTGATTCTGTCAAATGTGGTCTACAAAATGATATAAGGCAAGCGTTGTGGGCTTTTACAAACCTCCCGCAAGCTTCCTTTCCACTTCATTACCATCCTATCTACTCCGTAACTCAGTTTTTCAGGCGAGCGGATGCTGCTTTGCAAAATGCTTTTTCCAGAGGAGACGCGAGGGACGTAATGGTGAAGCTATTTTTTAACTCGATGTGCGCTGGTGAGACTTGATTCATTTGGAAACTACGGAACACTTGTTCGTTGCCGACAAAAGTGGCAGTCATTCAAAAATGGCGCTTTCGTATCTTGAAATAATTCTAGCACAACAACGTTTGGAATGTGAAGAAAGAGAAATTGCCGTAACGTCAGCTATCAATCTGCTATTCCTATTACTGCTATGCTACTGCTATTACCAACATTGCGTCAGCCAACCAAGATAAGTCTTTAAGATTTACATACAGCGATTTTTGATGAGGCTAAGAGAAAGTCAGAAAGTCGGCCTTTCTAAGTATCTCTGATTATTAATGGCGCCCTATAGTTGGAATTTCATATCACACCACCAGTGTTGATTCTCATCAACTGTAATCCATATGGCAGTTTCTTTTAGGCCTAGAGTTATCTAAAATTGAACTATAAGCTACATAAATTTAACCCGGTCACAGTAAAACGTGGTGATGTGGGTTGTCTTCCGTTGTGCGGGAATAAACGAACAAACGACCTCTTTCGCTGCACAAAGACTTTCCATTGCAATTTGAGTATTCATTCAAAAGCTTGAGTCTCTGACTACTGCGCTACGTGGCCGTTTTTAAAAACTCTTTTCCAAGGCTACAAAGGAAAAAACCTTTGTGTTTTAGATACCCATAATTCTCGTAGGACCGAACTGCTCACTGGAACTACGAGTGACTATTCAATAGTGTAAGTTCCACTAATTCCAACGCTGTGCTTAATCTCTGAAAAGTCTATTTTACAGCAGTGTAACATAGAAAATACGAATGAATTCAAGCACGCAGACTTTATTTTTCGGATAATTTACGGGCTTGGGAGGGGCTACCCGTGGCTTCAACACAACGATCGGTCGATTGCATTGCGCAGATGAGTTACATACATGGAGAGCATTTTTTGTTATTCAATTAGAAATTTTTTCCTGTTTTGGATGACTATCCACAGAAAAGAGATAACTTTGATACTACAAGATAACCTCTACAAGTTTATATGCTTTTCGTTTCCACCGAATCAACAGTAAAGGCAAGGCGGATGTGAAACATAATTAGTTTTGAATGTTACAACGTTAAAAGGGTCTTTGTGAAGCGAGCACACAGTGCGGTAGTCATATTTGAGCTATCGAATGACTATCAACACTCTTATGAGATTTTACCGTCCAGCCAAAGGGATCGTTTCTTCCCGAATAACGGAAAAGAACTATGACGTGAGCTCGCTGGAAGGTTCCTATAGAAAAGATTGGTTGGAGTAGAACCATGCTTCGCATTGTGATATTCAACTGCTTTGGAACTTCGAAGAGAAAAAATTTCTGAGAAACGACTAAAAGAAGGAAATTTCCCGCTACTCAGCATACTCGATTTGTGGGTGATCACTTTGTATAACTCAACAGCAGTTACGTCGTCCTCTTTACTAATCGTGTTTACTATCGGCCATTAAGCAAAGCGGAGATTACGCGAAGTCGTAGCATGATAAATAGCATTTACAATAGGTGCAAATTGTAAATGACTTACTTCCTACTGGTTATAAATATTTCTACTTGTTATTTATGAACAAGCAATTAGACTAGTGAATCCTATTTGACCGTGTCGCATGATCTGCCTTCACTCGTCTCAGTTGTCGAAGACCAACGAAACCACCGATCACGTGCGCATTGAAGGACACCTCCCTAACACTTGCGCTACACACGTTCAGCTGCTCAATACCACGAGTATGTAGCTCTTCTACGGAACAAATGAGGACACGGTGGAGGAAGCGACTCACCAAAATGAAGCTATCGCCTCACTGGTGTTTGACTTCACTGTCATACCTCAGGGATGAAACGGACACTAAAACAAATTTTCATCAACTTCGATTCATTTCCACCTAATTTGCCGAATGACTGATTCTAAGTGCCAATGATGACAGATGTTTGATAAAAGTTACTAACGAATTGGGGCTGCAACTGCGACAAAGAACAGCTCGAAGCCTTCATACGCAAAGGAGCTTCGCTTTCACATTTTTCAGACGATTTATAGATGCACTATCTCACTTCACACCCTGTAACTTCATAAATTTGCTGAATATTGCTTTTTTGATGCTGAAGCGGTTTTTCCAGTGTTTAGACCACACAGCTCTTCTGAGCGACGAAATTATTTGCTTGATTGGCTACATTAGTGATCTGCGCGTTCGGACTCATTCGCTTTTTTCGCCGATATGACGCCATTGCAACCATTTCTCATCCATTTATGATGATCATGTTCACTATGTTTCGTCCCCATTCCTCGCTGAAAGGAGTTCTGTTTTCAGAAATGTCAACTGACCGTGATAAAATTGTTGAAGCTCTACTCATCCTCTTCTTTCCAGTAAGTTTACTTATGCTTCCTATCTCAGCTCAGCCTCAATTAGAGCACTTATACTATCGAATATCGTCATAGAGTTAGAAAATTTGGAGAAGGAGTAGACTTACTAAATTTCTGACTTGTGCTGATCCACTTTTTGAAATCATTGACAATTCCTGCACCATCTTTGCACTGAATACTAGAAGAATTTATATTCAACTATTATTCAAACAAATTCTCACTTCATCTCTAATTTTTAACCTCAGACAATGGAAAAAACACGACGGATGTTCTTTGACCTTTTACGGTTCAATTTTTTGCTACACAAGCCTGGCATAGAGCAAAGTGATGGCAGAAATTACTGCTCTCACTTTGTTGAGATGCAGAAAGGTCAGCGATCGGCGAAGGCGACGTTGGAACTTTGACATGGTCACGTCAAAGTCAGAGTGGAGGGCAATCTTATTCCAATGGTGAAGCACCGCTCTATGGGAAACGGATAAAGTACGAAAGGTTCCTTATGAGGATTGCTCCTCAAGTACTGACTGTTATTGAAAAAACTTCACCATTCTTCCATTCTATGGGAGACCTATTTTTTGCGAAGTGAAATGATATTCATTGATATGAGCAGAGGCATAACAAATGCATTTATTCGTATAAGGACGTATCTATGCAGCTGTTTTTTGCAAGATGGATCATGGTGTCGTTAGCCGCATACTGACTGTTACTTTCCATGTTAGAAGTAGCTGATAGCTGCTCTAACTGAAGACGGAAGCAACTATGTTCCCTTTTTGAGCAAGCATGGATTCAAGGGCGGCATCCTTCACACATAAACGTTGTTGTGTGTATGAATGCGCTAGTGAGGAAACGGTTTTTCATCCTACACATATATTCAGATTCAACTCTTCCACATGATAATTGAGGAAGAACGTTAGAGGCAAGGAAGAGTCATTCAGTTTATTCTGCTCAGAGAGCGCTGAGCGACAGTTGGGTGTGCTTTACAAAATGCACTCCTCAGCTACATATCGAGTTCCAATGTTATCTTCTAGTGATATGTATGAGCGAGAGCAAGGTCCCATTCGTTCTTGTTGCATACTACCGTAGTCAAATATGCTTTCCTCGTGCGGCTGTCTAAAGGAGCTTCATGTTGATTTTCCATCATCTTGGTGATAAATTATAACCATCGGATCTGCAATCCTGATTTTTGTTGCTCTAATATTGTAGGATTCAAATAGTAATGGCTCCTGCCTTCCGAATGTTGAGAAGTATTGCTTGGTCAGTTTATCAGGCAGCCCATATATTGACACATGCAACAATGTTTTCAAGCTAAATGTGTTGACACTGCTAGATGTCAACTCTGTCTCTCACCTTTACAAAACACCAGACACCGTCCTCTCGTCGGCCCGTTTGATGGCTAGGAGTGATGTTTCATTGAAACCACGCAACGAACAGGTTTTGGAGGAGCCACATGATGATGGCAGACAAAAATGCTGAAGTGGTCGCGAAAAACAAAGTCATCACTTAGCGCAAACTGTGATCGGTGAACTTAGTATTTGTGTCCTTCATTCATTGATGTGCCCCATTCACATAAGATCACTAACTACAATTCATCGAACCACGTTAATCGTAATGGTTAGAAGAACGTGCGTCAGGAAACAAAGATTCAGTGAATGGCTGAGGGTTTTATCACTACCAAACACTTTGCTGTCCCTCAAAGGATTTCCGTGATTTGAATGATTAATGCCTTATTATCGCCCGCTTTTGAGACCCTTATTCAAAAAAAAAAATCAAAAAAGGTTTTGAAACAGTCGATTGAAAGGCAATGACTTATCAAAAACTGATGACAGCCGCGCGTCATCGACTGTATAAAACTGTAGTAACATTTTGCTTTGCCTGGTCGTATCATTCTGTGTCTCCTCTTTCCTACTTCGTAGGTTTTGCTACAAAGACTTGTGGCTCTGATGAGGATGGCTGTCGAAACGTACGTAAGCCACTGACATGGCAAACCTCGAAAGGTCATAAAGCCTCTCAAAATATTTAATAGTTGCAAAACTATGCAAATTTATAAAACAGTGAGTTTAATGTTACTAATAACTATGAAATTTAGCCACTCGCCATTTGGTACCACAATGGAGAATGCTCGTGTGCAGCATTCTTGAATGTGATCTTGATGCTGCTCCTTATATTTCCAGCCATTATTCACGCTTTCTGGTATTGTTACATAAGGAAATAGTTGAACACCACCTACAATATCTTCTTCGACCACAGCTCAGTATCCACTACGGCTTTCTAAATGATGATGAGCCCGAATACAAAGCCACTGATTCCCAGAAGTTTCATGATTCATCAGTTGCTTCATTCTTTCTAAGGAAACAATTTTGTCTCCTTTTTGATGAGTACTGTGATTCTCTTCTCTCTCTTTAGGCATCATTATCTCACTGTTCGAGAGTTCTGATCGCATAGTATAAACGTCAGAGTATGATTTCATCATGTATCGTGAAAACTTTGATGAGTGACATATATAGAAAGTAGGGAAATAATGAATAAAAAATGAAAAGTGATAGACAATGAAGAAATATTTGAAAAATGAACATATTTGGGAAATGAAGAAAAGTATTAGTAGTTAGGATTAGAGATTACTTTCGCTACCATAAAATCTACTATTATCTTAGTGACGTCACATCTATCAAATTACCACGTCTGATCAGCCACTGAGCAGAGTCTTAATAAAAGCAAGTGTTCATCACTGAAACGTTGTCAAAGAAAGGCTTAACGTTATCTATGACTAATGCAGTGGCAAAGGTTTATATCAGAGTAGTGTTAGCAAGCAGTAAAAATGTGATTAAGGTGCTGTGAGAATGTTCAGAGCCTTTTCAAGGATGGTATGTTAAAGCCATATGTATGTCTGGACGGTGTCGTCCGCTTCAATAGTAGCCCACGTCCCACGCTGAACCTTACATTATAGTGGGGATAGGGAGACGTTTTTTATGGTGATAGCACGTAATATTGTGTTACAACCATTTTTTCAGTCGACAGATAACGGTTGGTAGTGTATATGTACAAATCCATTCGATTGACTGTCTCCAAACCTCTCTTCAAACATTTAGTGTAGTCTGTGAGAATGTTTTGAGCCTTTTCGAGATCGGTACGTCAGAGTCATACATACGTTTTGACGGTGCTTCTTCATTAGTAGCCCATAACACACGCTGAACCCTACTTTATACAGGGATGGGAGATGTTATTTATGGTGATAGCATACTCACTCCTAGCCGTAATACATCGGTTTGAAAAAATGGTGATAACACAATATCACGTTCTATCACCATAGATATAATCTCCCCATCTCTTATATAACTTAAGGTTCAGTGTGGGGTGCGAACCAATGATGAAACGGGCGACACCGCCGAAACGTACGTGTGACTCTGGCGTACTAACCTCGAGAAGGCTTTAAAACATTCTCACAGTCTGTATGGAATTTTTTTAAAGTGGTTCAATAAAAAGGATTCTGTTTGATCGTTGAATACTGAGTATCTGCCGGCGTGGCTGGGTTTAATATTGATATCGACGAGCCAGGTCAAACGGCTGACGTTTCATTGCTGATAGATAGATGCGTTGTAGCGTAGAAAGAGTGCTTGTAAAATAGACGTCGATAGTGAAACCGGTTAGAGCATGCGCTCGCAGATAGGATGGGATACGAGTTCGAGTCCCTGCTGAGGCAAAGTTTTGCAAATCACTCAACACCATTGGGCATAATTGTAACATCTTACTGATTCTGTAGACTTTCGATTCACAGGTAGATCTTCCCCAACTTATCATTGGAGTAGGTATTTTTAGTAAGTAAACGCCATGCATCCTAACAATCCGTACAATGTACGTTCGCTTCGAGGGTCTTCTTAAGACCACGCACATAGTTCAATATTTCTGATAATTACTGTGGAAGCAACATAACATATGGTCTATTTCTGGGACCTTGTGCAGCCCGATACACGTATCTCGGCCTTGTCAGCCTCGTCAGTCGGACGCGCCCTTCGTCTTTTAGCCAATACTCTCTGGGGTGCTCCATTCCCTAGACAGGGTGCGAGAAAACGTACAATTTACATATGCCGTCAAGTGAAATAAATCACTAGACTGGCAATGTTGTACACTCGATTGCTCTCTGCTGGTACTTTTGAAATATTATATCGTCCCGTACATTCATTGGAGAAACAGAATTCTTTGAAAATAAATACATTCTCAACTTTTTCTATGCATCCTTACCGCCTTTCGTGAAAATGAGACCGTCCTTTCCAACTCATCACTCTCCCGATTGGCCTGTATATGTCTGTTCCAATCAGTTACCATTAATCGGATATGTGCTGTTCGTATAACTCGTTTGATTTCTTGCACCTAAGTTAAATTTTATGAAAACCTCCCTTCGTTATCAAAGTTTATAGCAGGATTCTGGGCGGCCAAACATTCGTTAAGCACTCATCGATTATCTCTTCATGAGTGTTTTCTTGAAGCGTCTGAGCACAATACTTCACATTACTGGCTGAAGTTCAAAAGTTTTCTCTTTTGAAAGCCGCGAAAGTTCAGATTGGTCCGGAAATCCCTCAGGAGATCACTTTCGAAAGCACACCTCTGAGGACAGTGAATATCGACGGGAATAGTGAACAAGCAAGAATTATCCAACATACTTAATAGTTTTACTAGAAGAGCGTGTGGCTTTTCGTACAAAGTTTCTTCGCTAAACAAAAGTATTTGGCTCCTTTTCATATATGAGATATTATTTAGATACTTAGATGGTCCGTCTTCACTAGTTGTACAAACCCAGCACATATTCCAAATGGTACACTGCTGGTCGTCTGTATGGTATTTCTTGGTTTCCTGACGTAACCTTGCAAGGGCTTTTTCAGATCTTCGTGATGTCGCTTTCAAGGAATGGCTTTCGGTAACGGATCCTCGGGCGGGCTTCCTACTAACTGATTCGGAGGTGGTGTTAAGCCGAAGTCAACAGCAGAGGTAGGAAAGAAAATCAACCCACCGCTCACGGTTAATGTAGAAGCCGATATCTCATTTATGAGAATCATGAATAATTCCTAGAAATCAACAAAATACACGTGTCCAAACGATGAAAGTGGAGGAAGATGATCTTAGAAAGTAGTAGGGCGAAGCAGGTGAGTGGTTTTGTGATGGACGTTCACAAACTTCCGCACATGATAGCACTGAAGCTACTACGAGAAGATGAAACTTGCCGAGCTACAGAGAAGGAGCCTTAAGGGCTTTAACTAAACAATACGAAGAGTAACCAATATAAGTGTGCATGTGCAGTGGCAAAGTTGCATCGTCGAGTAGTGTTCATTGTTAAAGTATAAATGATATAGAACAAAGGAATACCCGTAGAACGATAAGAGAAGAAACGTTCTCTTACTATGCAGGTCCAACTCCTAAAGTACACTAATAATCTAGAAAACTGTTGAGAGTTATCGATGAACTAGCATCACATACTGTGTGCATCATCAGTTTTGACTACAGACCGCTGCGCGCACACCGATTTATATGGACCCCTCAAATGGGTTGACCAATTCTTTATTGTGGTATTGGTCAAGATCATGACGACATGTTATAATATTCGTCTTCAGCGCATAAACTCATTCACATCAAGTGTTAGTGAGCATAGTTTGCTCTACCGACTCTCCAAATGAAAACTGAGTGGTGCACTAATTTGTAATGACGCCGTGTCAAATTCTCCTCAACAGAGGAGTCATTCTAATTATATATAACATGCGAACATCTGTTGAATAAGGAAAGATTTTCTACTTTCGAAACAACCTTCACAGTGCACATTCAAATACGCGGTAGTTCATGAACGGTTGCTTTGGATGTGATTTATACTCTTAATAATAATTTCTCCAGCAGCAACTAGAATTATCTTATTTTTCATCCGAAGAGAAGAATCGAGCAGTGTATGACAAACTGAGACGCACAGGAAAATTATATCGTAGAACAAACACGCTGAAAATCTCCGAATGAGTTATGAGATTTGTTCAGCTCAGTCACATGTATAAATATTTTTTCTGTATCTTTTACCATATGTAAAACCTATCATCACCACGCTGGCACGAGGCAATAGTGTAAAACCTTACTAACCATCCTCATACAACAGAGACATTTACTAGGCTGCGGTCACTGATGGACATGCAGAGCAGCACATACAATTTTTAACTCTTGTTTTGTTGTTTTAAGAAGTGTTAGAGAATTGTTTCCAAACTTTGTGACAGAAAAGTCGGAAACTTTTGTGGGAAAGAATTTGGTTTTCCTCCTGCGTTCTTTCTTCTCAGTCACTCTATGCATGTTTCAGATCGAATATGATGCAATTCATGTTATATATATATATATATATATATATATATATATATAATGAAAGTATAAAAGTATAAAGGATAAAGCTTTCGGCGTTGTTCAATCCCTGAGAAATGCGCTATGCATCGTCTTCAATTTTTAACTTCGTTTGAGGTAATCAATTGCATATCTGGCCTTTACAATGACTCGCGGTGGCCTCCCGCTGAACCCAGTCAGTGTCGCTTATCCTCCTAGACAAGTTTGAGACCAGGCTGGTACCTATTTACCGACCCCGGAAGGATGGATGACTTGGCGAGCCATAAGCACGAAATCGAACCATTGACTTCGTATGCGACGCAGGGCACCTCTAACCACTGCGCCACATGCGCTCTGTATATATACATATATATTTATATATCATGTTAAAGCATTTGAATGCAATGTGCGTGAATATTACGCGAAAATGAAAGGATGATTCAGTTTGCTACCAGAGCTACCAAAAGCTTCGAATCTTGTAAGAACGTCCACCCAAGGAACAAATCTGCCGTATACTTGATCCTCTTCTTTACCTTAGTATACATCCCCTCTACCAGTGCACACAAATATGGAATAGAAGTTTCGTCGTATCTGCATCTTCATAGAATTAATTATGCCCATTTTTTAATGAAATTAATGCTGGAATAGGTAGTAATTGGAAATGGAAACAAGCGGACCAAAAAAAGGTTTATTTTGTGAGCTCGTATCTCGTTCATCGAAAATCTTGAGCCAGTGTTCATTGTTAAATCGGTAGTAGAATCCAGCCCAAACGCAGTGTTGATTTTCTCGGCCACCTTCTTCACACTGTTCTCCTACTTAGGTTTGAAGAGCACAATCAAGCGTAAAAAGCGTTGAACCATTTTAATTCATAGTTAAATAGCCCTCCCATGCCCTTTTTTACCTCCCTGACTAAAACTACTACAGCATTCTCCAGCACACCACGGCGTTTTTGTCAAATTAGAAAAAAACCTAAATGGAGCAGTAGTGCAAAAGAAATTCGGGATAACTCAACTATATCGTGATGTAATGCATTTTAGTTGTGAAATTTCTTCATAACTCACAAAGTATCTTCATGTGTTTCGTAGTGATGCTCGATTTTCTAATGCTTCCATGACTACTTATAGAAACCCTCCCTCGGGAGTTTTGCTATCTCTTCGGGAATTACATGATAATTCAAGCAGCGCACATGGTCCATGATCTTAGAGAGCAAGTGGTATCGCAGAGGTTCGAGGACCTAAGACAGAAAATGGTCCAAGTGGCGAAGGCGGAGTCTAGCTGCCACCAACCTCAACACTCAGTTCGATCACGGGGCATCATCCAAACGGTTGTGTGACTTCGTCCGGACCACCTCACCTCAAATCGTAATCGATCCATTACTGCTCTCTTCACACAGTCTCGTTGTCGTGTACCTAGTTGCTATCATAATGTTGTGTTCATATAATTGTTAAATGAACACAATAGAATTGTGAGTGGAACATAGCGTTTCCGTGGCGGAGCGAACTCACTTAGGTTATGCTCGGCCCACCATAGCGTCTAAGGGATTCTGCCCATATATAATCAACAGCGACCCCATTGTTAACACACTATATATTCACCCACTGAATCCCACCGTTGCCTTGTTATTCCGGGGCGAGCAGAACAGCTCAAACGGGCTCCGCCGCCTAGTCATGCTCCGTCCGTCACCTTAACACTGTCTCTTACAATAACATCATCACTTACAATAACACCGTGAGCTACAATAACAGCAAATATATTGGTTCTGGCCTTTTACTCGCCCTTATACTCCACGCGGGTCTAAGGAAGGTTGTTGCTCGTTCTGTTGCGGATACGGGATTTAGTTGATAATTTATCCAGTAACAACAGTATTATTCCAGAGAGCGGTTGGTGATATACGACTGTGAGTGTCTGGTGTAAGACAACGAAGTAGTTCGTCCAAGACGAACGACCTAAAAGAACAAATGTTACAATAACGATATTAAACAATATGTACAAATTCTTGACGATGGGTAGATTACTTAATAGGAAACTATGTCTTCTCATCTGCTCAGAAAAGACTCTGAAATCGATTAGCGATTTTGTTGGGCTGAATCGTATGTGAAGAAAAACAGCGTATATATGTGTGTTGTTTTTGTCACTGCTATTTCAGAGTGCCTCGTCCAAGTCGCTGGATTGTTGCTGTGCCGTTTGTCTGTTTCGCTAAGTAGTTTGTTGCACATCAAGTCGTGGGCGGAGGTTGAAATCGTGCTGAGGATTATGCTTTGTCTGTATTGATTCTTGATTTTGCATGTCTTCCTCGCTACCCCCCGAAATTTCAGCTTCGCTTCCGTCATTTCGAGTGGGGCATGATGATTCGTCAATTCGGTAGTTATACCTCTGCTTCGCGTATGATTCCGTTTGTTGATTTTTTTCAACCTTACGATGCGTCCCATCTTCCACGTATTGCACGGCTGGACTGGGTCATGAATTAGTACTATCGTGTCCACGCACGAGGTGGTTAATGCTTCTCTTTTAGCATTAATGTGCAGTTTGTGCGTTTCTCGGAGGCTCGTCAAGTATTGCCGAGTTCACATCGTCCAATACTGCTCCGTCAATTTTTGGCTTGCCTTTAATGCTTGTCGCACCTCTTGCGCTGTGCCCAATAGGTTTTCCCGTTTTGGGGTGATATGGTCCTTGTCGTTTTCTTGCTCTTCGTCAGTGTCGTAAGGATATGTATAATTATGTCTCGTTGGAAGAAGTCTATTGGTCTCAATATTGCGAAGTCATCAGGCTCTTCTTCAAGATACGTTAGCGGTCTAGTGTTTTAGGTTCCTTCTACTTCTACGAGAAGTGTTTGCATTTCCTCTGTCGGATCGACTTTCGCAAGACTTTATAGAGGGAATGCTGTACGGACTCGATAAGAAGTTCGTAAAATGTTCCCTTGCCACGGAGCGTAGGGCGTTATCGTCCTCCATGTTATTTTTTATTCTATTGTCATTGCCTTTTCAATTAATGAGTCGTCTTTCCGTGGAGTTTCTGCGTTTCGAATGATTTGTTCAGCCAGATTAAAGTTGGGTGCATTGCCTGAGGTGATGGCTTTTGGAACTCCTCTTCGAGCGAAAAATCGTCGAGTAATGCGTTAGTAGACATGTTATAAGCTAGCTCAAGGTGGAGCAACCTTGTTGTTGCGCATGTGAGAGTAATTCCGTATGTCTTCATAATGCTATCGTTTTTTCTTTGCCAAGAGCGGCCCGAAGTAATCCATATCAACATGTTCGAATGGCCTTGATTGTCTGACTCGTCTCTCCGGTAAGTCATCCATTGCAGAACGCTTATAGGGGAGAGTGTTCAATTTTGACACGCTACGCATCGTCTTATTGTATGTCAATTCCAGGTCTCTATCCTTTTACAGGAAAACTCTCGTTTTCTCCTTTAGCCATCTCGTATTCGAACATGCAAGACGACACGATGTTCAAGCTCATAGACCCACTGATCTATTGAGCAGAGGAGATGATCCTTTAGCGAGGCCGGAATATAGCAAACCTCCCAAGGGAGTTTCGTATCTTTTCGGGAATTACATGATAATTCAGGCAACGCAGATGGTCCATGACCTTGGAGAGCAAGTGGTATCGCAGAGGTTCGAGGACCTCAGACAGAAAATGGTCCAAGGGCGAGGGCGGCACCCAGCTGCCACCAACCTCAACACTCAGTTCGATCACGGGGCATCATCAGAACAGTCGTTTGACTTCATTCAGATACCTCTCGTTGTCGTTTACCTAATTGCTATCATAAGGTTGTGTTCATATATCTGTTAAATGAACTCAAGAGAATTGTGAGCGGAACATAGCGCTTCGTGGCGGAGCGAACTCACTTAAACAATGCTTGGCCCACCAGCGCGGTTAAGGGATTTTGCCCATATATAATCAGTAGTGACCCCACTGCTAACACACTATATATTCACCCACTGGATCCCACCGTTGGCTTGTTATTCCGCGGCGAGCATAACAACTCAAACGGGCTCCGCCGCCTACTCATTCCCCGTCAGTTACAATAACATCGTCACTTACAATAACATCATCATTTACAATAACATCATCAGCTACAATAACACCACCTACCATAACAATGTCGCTACGATAACATTCGTAGGATCGTCAGATGACAATACATCTCATTGATACATCACTCATATTTACTTAGGCATATGTTTGCATAACGATTTGTCGTACATAATATTATTGTTTTCTTACTATAGTGATACATGTATGTTATTGGTTGTTTGGTATAACCCATATAAAAGATTTGAACTTTGCGCTCTTGTATGTTGCGAGACACAAATTGATAGGCGATCAGAACAAGAAAACCACTGAACCTTCACCACAACTTCTATCTAACGGGGTCGAAATCTCCATTGTTGCTGAGGGTGAGGTAGAGTGGTCTTTTATACTTCGTCAATGCAGTTTTCACTTCAAACCATTGACATATCAAACCTCGAAAGCTTGAAACAGTCATTCAGAATATATCGAAGTTTTGTAATGTGGTTTTCTAGAACAATCGGCTGTGAGACAATATTTAATGACCAATAACAGTCGTAACCTAAAGATTGAAAGATAGACTAAACAACATCTGATATTGTATGGACCTAACATACTGTTTCTCCCAGCTACTTCCTATTACTGAGGGTGACTGGTGAGCCCTTTGGTTCTGATGAGGCGAGCTAAATCGCCGAAACGATAAACCACTGACATACCGAGCCTCGAGAAGGCTTGAACAGTCTCTCAGACTACATCGTAGTTTCATAACGAGGTTTCCAAAAACAGTCGGTTGAATGGCATTATTTATCTACTTTTTATATCAGTATCTATATATTCGTACATATTTATACTTAGAAGTGAATTTATATATATATATATATATATTTAAATATATGTAGAAATATGAGGGCGTGTGGTGCATTGGTTAGGCTCTGTGTCACACATGTTCGACCAGTCGATGGTCAATGATTAGATCCTGCCCTCTCCGTTCGCCAAGCCCTCCATCCCTCCAGGGTCGGTAAACTAGTACGAGAAATGTCTAGAAGGATCAACATTGATCTGATACATCGGCCATCGCGAGGCATTGTCAGGACCGAATATTTATTCAATCCCTACAAACGAAGCTGGAATTGAAGAGAAATGGTTAGCATATCTCTCAGACGTTGGTCAAAGCCGAGAACTTCTACCTAGCTTCATATAAATACATACATATGCAATATGCATATATACGCGTATATATACATATTTATATGCTTGTATATATGTATATATGCGTGTGTATCCATACTGGAAGCGCCGCGGCCGAGTGGTTGTGATGCTCTGGTCGCAAACGTGGAGCCGAGCTCCAATCCACCCACTCTTCGGCAATCAACAACAGCGTCCTATGGAACGCCTCGGTAAGGCTATGCTCAAGATGTTAAGGAGATTCGCTGAACCAGTATTCTACGCCATTCAAGAGAAAGACAAAAAAATACCATTGAATGTTAGAAGTACTGGGATGCGCACAGTGAAAAAGACACTGTGATAACGGATCAAATAAAGTGCTATGAAAAGTTCTCGTTGACGTGCTAGTGTGGTTAACCTTGCTTGCTCACAATACTCTGTTTCGTCTAGTGCTCTGTCAATAGTGTGGATTACGCAAATGAAGAGGTTGACACAACAGCGAAGCAGATTGAGTGATAGTGGCCATTGTCGTGGAATTCTTCCCCGTTGTGCTACAATATGATTATTCTAAATATTGATAAACTTGCATTTTGTCAGATAATGTGTGGTCAGAAGAGAAAGCGCATTGACTAGCGGATGCTTATCCTGGACTATATGTGTCACTCTGCTTGGATCAAACGTTTTCGATTTTTAAAAAGAATTAGCATGACGGATTTCGAACAGTGAGCCTATAAGGCGGTACATCTACTTTCCTTAATTTCACACAAGTGTCGGACAATATGGAAACTGAAGAGATCCGCGTAGTGTTTATGCATGATTCTCTCTCTCCATTGCCATTCTAAAAGCACCAGCTATGCTAGTGCTTAGGTGCAGTGATCGTGGCTTTTTAACTGGCAAAGTTTCAGTGGACTTCGCAAATTATCTTCGTTGCCCCACATCTTCAATCCTTAATGCTAGAAAGTTCGTTTATGACCTTTTCTTACCTCGTTTCACAGTGTTTCAAATGTTCGTAAATGTGTTGAAGTTGACCGCTGCTAGTACAGTTCTGTGTTGATATAATGACTTATACGTTTTTGAAGACACGGGTTATGAAACTCAAACACGGCTTTCATTGAGCTAACATCAAGTTTCTGAATAAGCTGGTCGTATCTCCATTATTCAACGTCATACAATACAATTCCCAATGCCAAATGGTGATCTTGTTGAGCTTCAATTAATGAGGAATTTAGGGAAATGCTATGATTCGCGTTTTCCCTCTTTCAGATAGAGAATTAGATCTTACACCAAACAAATAATACTCCAATCCTACCTTAAGTTTTAAAAATAAACGACCGTGAGTCAAAGATATTCGCAGCCTCTACGAACTCGTCCAACCCAACGTGCTGTGCAACAGTTTCTCTTTCGGAGGCAACAATTTCCACTCGATCACTTGAGCCGTGTGGTTGTGGTGCTCGTTGCGGCGCGCGTGGACTCGAGCTCCACCATCCAACTCCCTCGGGTAGTCAACACATGGCCTGTGGAAACGCCACAGCCACACTATACTCAAGATTGCAAAGAGACTCGCTCAACCAGCACTCTACGACGTTCAAGAAGAAGCATTATGTATACTATCATTATATATTGTCATGAGTGGATAGAATATCTGTGCACGAAAGGTCAGCTTTTTGTAGGCTATTGTGAAGTTGCTAGCCGCAGAATTTGTAAGAATTGTGAGCATAAATGAATTTCGTAAAAGGTTTTTGATATCGGTAGAATGTAAATTTTGGTCAGATAGTTGGATCGATTGAGTAAATGGTAAGTTGATTTGACCTTTCCTCACAAGAATGTGCAATGTAGTTGGTAATATATTCATTTTCCACGTGTCGTTTTCCTTTTGAAAAATACGGATTCTCAGAACTCAAAGATGTTCTTCTTCTAAAACTGCTTTCATAAGAAATTCGTCTCTAATATGCCATTTTTTCGCGAAGTGCATTTGTCAACTGAATTTTACTATCTAACATCAAGCCCACTGTTCTTTTCAAATGACGAACTAACTGCTCTGAAACTGGGGGCATTTTTCGTTTTACATGGTACTGTGCGCTAAGAAGACTCATTTGAGAATGAGCCAAGTACTAAAAATTCAATCACCTGAGCCATCGAATAACTACTAACATCATAATGGAAACGAAGTATTTATCAGCTGTTAGTTGAAAGAAGTTTACATTCTACGTATCGAATGAAAATTGTTGACCGGTGCTAATGTATTTATGGAAACAAATCGCTTTTGGCTGATGCTGATGGTTGGATAGATATTTAAGTAATGATTGAAAAATATGGGTTGGGCAAATGTATTTTTACAAAAAAATTACTCTATGCATAAATGAGTACGAATTCTATCAAATACGTCTCAACTGCAATTCAAAACGCCAAAAGCAAGCGAAATCAACATCTATGCTCTACGATGGCTAAAAACCACGACAAATGCATTTCATTTGAATTTTTTTCAAATGTCATGCATTATAGAATACGTGTCTTCAAATTAAATTTCTAAAAGATTGTTTAAAAATGCACAAAAAAGTCAGAAATGCGTTGCTATCCCAAGGATGTAGCTTATGTATTAACAAGCGTTTTTGACAAAACGTTGGTTTACTTTATTTCGCTTTTTACCGTATACGTACCAACAAACCTATTGCGAGATTGAAGAGTGGGCTCACTGCTGCGCAGGCAAAACGTTGTCTTTTTTTGTCAGGAAAACCTCCTATTAGTGCCCTTCCAGAAGGTCAGCACATTAATTGAACCTGCATTTTAAGCTATCGAATGACTGCGATAACATAAACAAAATAGTAGAAAAAAAAGTCAGAATAGAGGATAAACTTTTTTTCTGCAAGGATGTGGTTTTCGCACATGGAGAATTTCTAACACATGAACTGCTCGATTGATGTAACACGTCATGTTTGGCTAAGGAAGAAAATTGCGATTTATTGAAGCATGCCCAGGTTAATAGACAGTCGTCTTGGGAATTCATAAACTGTTTTCACATATACCTTCAGAAGGTTTCTCAATGATAATTCATGGTCTATCTATGATATTGTGCTTTGAAACATTGATCTACCAAATAAGAAAAAAGATCTGTGTTAGGGAGGAGGAGCGTTTATATTCGTAAGCCTTCCAAACGGCTGGACTTGCTTGTATTATTCACGGTACATGTCTTGTCGAAAGGGTTAGGAATGTGGAGATTGTTATTTACCATTCTTGCGACATGGAAATGACACCGGTACAGCCGTATGTTAACGTTTCCTGTTCCATAATCTTCATAATGTCTCACGATTTTCGCTAAAAAGGAGTCCCTAGGTACTCATTATTTCGATGTCAGAATTGCTGCTTCCCTTGCTCCAGAGAGCGCAAACTACACACACTTATAGCAATCCAATGTCAATATATTTTCAAGGTAGAGAACATGAGATGAGTGTTGTGGAAGTCGTGTTGACTCCAGGTGTTCTAGATTAAGAGCGAATCTTCCGCTGCGTGGCATCCAGGCAACAATAGGCTTTTGTTAAACTCAACCAAACTTCAAGACGTATGTGTGTGCGACTGTTGACCTAAGCGGAAAAGATCAAGGGGTTCACTTCAAACACGATCACTTCCTTTACTCGTCCGGAGGACCACCACAAGTCAGTATTACGTCTGTTTGTATAAGGCACCAAAAGATCTATTTTTTTACTATCAAATATATCCGAGTGATATCGATAAGACCTTCATTACTCGAGTATAGCTTGTTATAAACTGTAATTCGTGAGGATAATTTGATCCTGCTTCGACTTGATGTACATATAATTTTAAGCGCTTTATTTTAGATAGTCAATCAACTCAATGCTTAATAAAGTTGGAAGCACCTACTTATTTGCAAAACCTATATCTTAATATAATGAGGTGCATGACAAGTTCTCGTTGTGTCTCGGCAACAGCAATTATTGCAGTTAAGAAGTAGGAGTAGCATAGAATGTATCAGTATTTCAACGCGGCACTTCTTCTAACATTCACATTTGTTAATTAACGATTTCAAATATTATAGATTACGGACGAGCTTGTGATATCTTAATTCTTTTTAGGTTCATTCAATATGAAATTTATTTTCCTTGATTGCGCTAGTATTATGAAGTTAACACTAGATGAAAGGGCTCTCAAAAAATATTTGACGATAATAATTTTAGGAAATGTTGTGGATGTAAAAAGAGTTAAAGAGAAAGGTGATTTTGAAAGTTAAGAGAGCTTTTCTATTCTATGCAGGTCGTGAACATAGTTTAAAAAAAACACTAAAATGCATTTTCGAAACGTTTTTGTAGGTGCTTAGAGCAAATATCCATAATTGTCAGCGAATAGTTGGCTGTGACGGCTGCTTGAAGAAGATTCGTTTCTATACCTTTCATCTTATCCTTTTCTTTAGATGGTGGAAAATCCTAGCAACTATAACTTATATCTCTCCGCTTTACTACTTCATAGCAGTGGTATGATGCTGGAATATTTATACAACAAGATTGAATGGTACACAAAAATTGACCCTAGAAGGGAGTCGCACTTGCGCTCCTCCTTACAGGGGCGCATCTACCACTCACCAACAAGCCCCTCACCGCTCTGGTAATATTTGTATACCATAGTGGTAGTACGCGTCTGTGGTCAGGGTGAAATGAAAGGTTCAACTCCCGATTGAGACTGTATTTCTGTGTACTACTTAATTTTCCTAATTACATATTCCTACTTACTACTATTTGTGCTCCTTTAAGACGTCTCAATGAATGATCGCGGCGCATTTGCGCCTGGCACTATATATTGCCATACTTCTACCTTTGAGGAAAACGTATGTACTACTTCTTTGAAATATCATTTCCATTCTTCAGGATTTGCTCATTCTAGATTCCAAAGTTGGCAGGAGTTTCCACTATTGACTGTCTTTCGCTATTATCGTAATGATTTAACTAACTTTCCATTCACTTCTAGTTCTTTTTTTTTGGCAACAAAGTAACTCTTCGGTAACCCGTACTGAGCCCCCAATTTCGCCCCAAAACAAAAGCGGTAAGAAAGCTGGCAGATGGATATTTATCGGTTGCCTTATAACTTCTTTTCCATAACGGCACTTTTGTTAATTCAGTTTCTATCTACTTGCAGATGTAAATTAATCAGCAATATAGTCGCCATTATGATCAAGACATGTAACCACTTGCTGAGCAAAGATTGAATGCCTTATCCCAGAAAGAATGAAGGTGACGATCAAAGAAATTGGCGAGGCCACTTTTCATCTGGCTGTACTCTTCGAATTTTTTCTTCCCGCAAATGCTTCTTCAGGATGCGAAAGGGATGATGATTTAAACGAAGCAATATCAAAGCTACACGGTGATTCCGTAGTCCATCACAGTTATTCGAAAATGTTGTGAGTCGACTTTTCAGTGTGAAGTCGAGCGTTTTCTTTGAGAGGGGAGACAATGAGTCGTTTCGGACGTTAATCTCGCACTTCTGTCGCCAACTTTTGGTGCTGTTTCTCCGCAGACGTCGGCGCTGATTGCTTGCTTGTTGTCAAGCAGTTCCCTCATAACAGCATGCCTTGCTAGTCCAGGAAAACGAGCAAACCTTCGGGGCATATTGTAACGATTCCGTCGGGGAATGCTTGAGTTTTTGTTGGGTCTGTCAGTTGTCGACTTGCTTAGCGCGTTGCGTGTAGTGAGTTTGAAGCGAGGAGTGAGGCTTTGAGGATGGCCAAAGTCGCCAAAACGTCTGCTCTTAGAATAAATTGGGCTATAAAACCTCGTGTTTGACTTGAGAAAAAGTAAAGAATTAGTGGAAATTGCCAAGGTCAATGATTGTCCGGCCTTGATCATCAAGAATCTTTTGATTGTGGCTTCTCGTGAATCTGCAGTCAGAACATAGGCAAGAAATCTTGAGATTTAGGTAATTATAGGATCTGGGATCACTAAACATTGTTACGTTCTGAAAAGTAAATTAAGCAAAACCGATTTTCTGATTGCGCCTTAAAAAAGAAATCCATGGGGAGTTCGGATCCTGTATTCTGATCGCAATCATATTTTTTTAGCAACATTGTAAATATTCATCTTCTAGCTACAACTGCATCAGAGTGATTTCAGAGAGGCAGATCGCGATGATCGCACAGTCACGGACACTGCAGGCGTTCTTTGAACAATCAGAGGAGGTGTGTTTCCATAATAATACAAAAGTTACTAGTTCAATATTACAAACACTGCTTGATCAGTGAAAAACTCTTGACCACAACACTGACTGTGATTGACCCCGAATAAAATGTGCGTGGGCGTAGAACGCAATCCTTGAACATAGATTTATTTAACGAAGTAGAATGACAAAGAAGCAGAATATAGGAACGAAAGATGGCGGTTTTTAAAGACGTTGTAAGGGCCTCTTGATAGGGTAGTGGATAGAACCCGTGATAGTACTGTAAGGACTACGGGGTTTCTGGCAGGGCTTATATATGGAGATGATGGTTAGGAATTTTATCTGGTAGATTGCTATTTCTCTACAACATTTAGATTTCCAAGCCATGAGATGTACAGAAGTGTTGCGTAAAATTAATGGTTAAACATATTGCTACCAGAACACTGTTTGTGTTAAAATAAATCTGTTCCATATGAAATAGAAATTGAGATTTGGTAGGAATGGCTTACTAAGATCAGTCAGCTGAGGAATGTCATAATCTATACAATCACAGAATGTACAATTACAGAAAAACATAGTAAAAGTACGCTTCAATCACACTGAATGGTTTTCTGGAGTTTAGTCTTTTTATGAGCTCAGAATCGTTCCCGTATTACATTCGTTTTTCACTCCCGTATTGTTTCAGGCAATCAGACAGCTCAACCAGGAGGAGATTATACAATTCAAGGAGGCTTTTCTACTGTTCGACAAAGATGAAAGTGGTACGATTTCAACCAAGGAGTTGGGAATCGCTATGCGAGCACTCGGCCAAAATCCGACTGAACATGTGAGTGAAAAACTGTGAGAAAGTTCAGGTGCAAAAGTTTCATACCTCTGTTATTTCATGTCCATCAGAATGCTTTGTTTGAAAAGACTCTTGAATAGAAGAAAGACATATCAAATGCAATTAATTAAATTGGAAACGGTCGTTCAACAGAGTGCTCTTTGTCTGTCCTAACTTCAACTGTTTTGCGAAACGATGCTAGGGCGAGCTTACAAGTCTGAGGATGATGAAGTAGTGAGAGTCATAATATGTATACTTCATTTCTTCTTTTTAGATTCTAAATTGACTTTGCGGATGGACTTTTGTATCTATAACTAATAGTCAGATTTGGAAGTTTCTAATTCCTCTATTCAATAATAGAAATGCGTTATAGGAATAGTCTCTGACATGAGAGTGATCGACAACATTCACGCTATCAGGACACTATAGGAAACAAAGTGTGATAACTTCAAGCACTATGAACAATAGTTAGGTGTTGGTCTCCATACATGGTCTTTGGCACATCTTGACACCTCCGCATAATTGCCGTCTTCCCTTCAAACTTATCGTTCACGACGACCATTAATCTCCAGGCATATCCGTCTTATGCACAAAGATCGCTTGGATGTTTTAAACAGAACTTGTCGTTGAGTGCCAAAATTGCTAGTCGTGTTCATGGTGATGCAAGATGACGCTCGCATCTCTAGATGTGACTAAATTCATCGTATTTTCGTTGAATTATGCTTTCAGTGACTAGCCCATGCACGTTTCTCTTGATTATAATATGGATCATCTTCGAAGATCTAGGCGGCCTTGCTTGGATGCTTTGGGTGCCGATTATATTTCAGCAATCATCATAAAAGGACTCAGTGGGAGGCGTCGAAATAATGTCACGGTTGAAGTGTAATTTCGCATCTCAGCTGAATAGTAGAGCATTAGAAAAATCGCTGAGTCTAAGGGAGCAGAACTAAATGGCCCGCCCCTGAATCAGGAACTCCATAAGTAGGAATTGATTCCATAACGAATAGAGCTTGCTTTCTCATTCATACTTCCTCTACAACATTGGCTTTCACATTCTGCTTTATTTCGAGCTATTACAATCCTGCAGATTCTGTTTCTTGGAATATTTTTGGCACTTTTCTGTTAGACTGTAACGCGACATCACAAGTCATATGAATCAGATCAGATGCTGCCATGTTCTTGTTTTTTCGTACTTATCCGTTTCAAAAGGTTGTGGTGTTGTGGTAATTGTGGCGGCACCAGCAGAGTAAAAGAGGCCCAGATACCGCTTAGAAGGAAACTTTCCTCAGCCAAGGATGGTTAGTGAACAGATCCGAATAGTATTGGCGGAAGACTTTCTTCATTGCCCTTTCTGGAAGCTGTAAGTGCCCCGTTACGGCGTCAGAGTGCAATGATATTAGTCTTATTATTGGTGAAGCCTCACTGGGCTTTGCAAATGCTCTTCACACCTTCTGCAGCTTCTGCCGTAACTTCTGCTCGTCCCTCTTTGAGGTCTTCATTTACCGCTTCTCTGCAGCGTTTCACAAGTTTGGGGTAAGGTGTTGGTTTCCTGTAGCTCGCGAGATTCCACGTTGACGTATCAGCTCGAGTGTCTGCGGAGACAAGCGCCTCTTTGTGACTTTAGGACTCTCTGCTTCCATAGCGCTAAGGCGAAGATATTCAACGAGCCGGTCGTATTCTTCGTCGATGTTGTCGACGACGGTATCTTCCCAAAAGCCAATTAGTGATTTGATCACATCCCAGTTAATGGTAGTTTTCGTTCTTCGTTATTTGAATTTAGCGGTTTTCTCTCCTTTACGTGAAAAATGGAATTTTGCGCGAAGCAGAAGATGGTCTGATCCCGTGTAGAACTTAGGAACAACAGGACATAGATGTGGTTCTATTTCGTTATAATACTCTCCATTGGGAATTTCACGTCCATCACTAAGAGTGAGGCATTTGGAGTTGTGAACTATCATGGATGGTTTGGGTCGTCATGGTTAACTCAAATAGCCTCTCATCCTGTTCATTCCAATCTAGTCCGTGGGTCCCAATGTGACGTTCTCTATATGTTTTTCTGAGTTCAATTTTCGCATTAAAATCTCCAACAATGACCTTGGAGGATGTATGATCTTCTCTGGAGAATCATTCGAGGTCCATACAGAACGTTTCGACTTCGTCTTCGTCATAGCTTGATGTTGGTGTGTGAGCAACGAACATGGTTAAAACCGGCATTGAGTTTCAACCGTAATCATCCGATACGGGTTGTTAGTTGCTCCAACGAATCGATGTCACGGTTAAATTCGATTTTGCGAGGACGCCAACGCCGCTGACACCTCTACTATCGCATGTTTCAAGAGACAGTTCTTTTCCGGTGTTATAGATAGCGTGAAAAGGATGGCCCCTCATCGTCTTAACCAGGCCAATGACGTCGTACCTTATCTTTCTTGCCTGAAACAATAGATCTTCTAAGGCGAATCGTAGGCAAGTGTTCGTGCATTATAGGTACAGATCGTCGTTTTAGTCCGTTTCCATTTTGGCGGCCTAGTTCAGCACTGAGATTTTAGCAGCCTCTCCGTATTCGTCATACCCCAGCGCTGCCGCAGAGGGAGCTCTTTCGCATTCAGGGAATGATGTACATAGTTATTGCTATTTCTAGCATTTTGATACCCAACATATAGCTTGCTAGGCTCTATACGTGGTGACTTGGTACTCACAAGTAGCTTGCCAGTCTCTTTCGGAGGATCGGGAGGATCTTACTTCTTGGAGGCGACTCCTCACCGCCTCCCAAGTACTTCCCAGCCGCTTGATTGCAGGTTTTTGGCCAGTTTGTCTTGCAGAAATAGAGTTTTTGTCAAGTCGGCGCTGCAGAAGTAGGGAGCTCATCTTTTGAATCCATCTGCGTCTTTGGAAAGTGCACGATCGCTTTAGGTTTGCGTTGAATTCCCCTATCCACCACCTGGGAACGCGCCACGTGCCTCGCGTCTAGCCGGGCGGGATCCCTCAAAGAGGGAGATTCTTGGTGACATTCCTCGACAAATTGAACATAAACAGAAGTCTCAACAGTCTTGAAAAGTCAGTCTTTGCTTCATTTTTTTGAGTATTTGTTGCCTAAGAAAGCATGATATGAAGACCTGCATAGTGATGGAAGGAATGCGAGCACGAGGTTGTCAGCAAAACGTAATACATATGATGACAATGGTTGATGTTTCGGTGGTTTTGACTTCTTAGAAGCGTAGAAGAGTAGAGTCAAGATGACGTGTAAGTTACCCAGCTAGACATTGCATAATCGAATCACATGGAATATATGAATGTTTAGTCGCATACTTAGCACTTTTCACTAAATACTAAACGCTTGTTGTTTTTACGGTAATCCAGTTACTATTAAATCAGTTAGAACAAGTCTTACATTGGCGAGGTATGTGCCTTGCTCAGATTCACAACTATCTGAGGTATGGCGCTGAGTTCGTTCTGGACTCTAGACTCTAGGCACAGATCGTAAACGCTTTCAGGAATTGATGCGTTGGAGCCTTGTTTTCTTGTGCGAGATGCTGACTTTTACTTCAACACTTTCTCGAGGGCGCATAGTTCAGTATTTAGTTTGGTCTTGAGTTTGCCGACCAGATCTTCTGTTATACCTATACAGAGTGATCTACACTTTCCGCCAGTGTATTCATCTCCTTACGTTTCATGTAAGAGATTAGATAAATTGTCCCTTGCGCTCATGCAATCACCGTCTTTATCGCTATGGAATTTTATGCAGTATTTTATCGTATGTAGATAGTCACATAAGCGGTGAACTAGCTGGCACCTTACAGTACTTAGTAGTTTTTCAATCAACGTTAACGATTTCTTTGAAGCTGACCCTTCTAAGACAGTGTTTTTAGCTATTTTTCTTTCTTTTGAAGAGTGGGCGATTCTTAGTAAGAGTGCTGAAGTTCCCTATGAACTGAGATATGTGCGGGAAGCGTTATTTTAACCGCTTACACAATGAAACCAATCACTAAGATAGCTAGTTTGCCTTAGAAAAAAATTAGGGTTTAGATAACTATTGAAGAGCTTAAAATTGTTGTAGGAAATCAGCGAAATCATCAATGAGGTCGACATCAACGGCAACGGCCAAATAGAATTCCCTGAATTCTGTGTGATGATGAAGCGGTGAGTGTGTTGTAAATGTATTACTGAGTCAGTTATTGAGTTTTGATGCTTTAACACCTAATGCGCCATCCACAGTGTCGTCTCATTTAAATTAGTACTCATTTAGTGGTGAATAGACGGTAAAACTCGATAGACTAATTTCTTGAAATCGTCACTCTATTGCTTGGTTCACAAAATAAGGGACGAGAATGAAAATGGCTAAAAAGCATATAACTTGATATCAAAAAGCTACAGTAACCGTGCCTATGGAGTTTGTAGCGTGATAAGTTGGGGAGAAAGTTGTAAAAAAATGCTTGTATTACATTTATTTATGCACCTATTACACCCGAGCAGTGACAAAACTAATAGTCAAAGTACTTCCCTTCAACTTCAAGCACTTCCTGCCACTTCTCCAGAATAAGATCCATTCCCAATTCCCCGAACATAAAATTCCGATTTCTTGCTGTTGAAGAAATGAATGACCGAGTTGTCAGGGAGGAATTTTCTTCAGTCGCTTCAAGCACAGCTTTACGATCAACTTCTTTTGGACGACCTGGACGCGGTGTTTTTACAAACTTTCCTTACCTTCGTCAGACTTTTTGAACCACCTGAACACCGTACTTCTGCCAACTGTGTCTTCGTCCCAAACCAGATTGATGTGTTCACTTCCCACAATTGCATTTGAACCAAGCAGCCATTCGTGCATCATCAACAACCTAATTTGCTCGCTTGTTAACTCAGTCTTGAGATGAGTAGATAAAATATATACCAGCAATGCGGGAAGAGGTGGGCTTTTGAATGAGTCCAAAAATACACACAAATGGCCAACACCCGAAAAGTTACAAGCATTTTCTCAGAACTTTTTCCCCAACCTATTACATGAAGCTCGTTTGTGCGTTGAAGAATCTGAGCTGAAATCCCGGTATTCATCTATTCCTGGTAAAGAAGTGTTTTAGCAGTCTGATGGAATACCTCGAGGTTTTCAAGAAATCTTATACGGCATTTCGGGTGCTATACGAACGTTTTGACGATACTCACACGCCTCATCATTAGCAACTAACAGTAACAACGTCTTCTTTGCTTCTATCACATAGGATTGATTTGTAGAGCACAGTCCTCATTTGTGGAAACAGATACTCACATAAATGTCCTCAGTTTCTCACATGGGCTCAATCACTACCAACTGAGTACTTCTTTCCTCATATACGTTGAGTATGCTGTCAAGTTGACTCATCTGGAAGGGTTGCATTAGTAGAATATTTCCGTGGGCTTCACATGCAGCTGATAACCTTTATGGATGGGCGGAAGCCTTTTCGAACAAGTCTGGTACCGAATTGGTGGTTTTGGAAGGATTGGTCGCTCGACTATGAAACACTTCTCGTGCGCTTCACTATGAATTCCTGTGATGTTTGGGCCCTGAGTTTTCTCAAATGTGCATCACAGAAAGTCGAGAACTTTCACATTCGTTGATTTTTTATTTTTCAGAATTGGCAGCGTCTCACCAGATCTGTATCATATGTGACCAATCAATTCGAGTCTAAATTGCTTAACGAAGTTTAGAAAGAAATTTCTAGTGTATCGTGATTGGCGTCAATCTGAGACCTTAGAGCAGATAAGACCCCAAAACCTTCAAAGCAAGGATCAGCAATCATTATAAAAATTTTCTTATTTCAAGAAAAGGTGTCATCAATTATTTGCTGAGTCGATCAGATGGCAATCAGCAATAGGTTGACTGCATTACTTTCCTGATTTAATAACATTTTCTGGTTATCAATACATATATATATGCCAAAAAACTTTAGCTCAACTGTATAGATAAAACAATTTGCTTGAAAAGGCTACTAGATTTTAGGATTAAGAAAGAAAGCGACTCGGAAATGATACGAGAGGCGTTTCGGGTGTGTTGACAGGGACGGAAACGGAGTGATTACGGCTTGCGAATTCAGACATTTCATGGTGAGTAACGTAGATATACGTAAGAGCGATAAAGTGATTGTAACTTTGTGAGTTGCCCCTTTTTTATAATGGTTCATTTATGTAAAAAAAATGGCGCAGTAGCTAATATTCTATCAGAATGAGGGCACCATGGACAAAGCGTTGTTTTCTCTAGAGTTCTGAAAACATTTCAGACACTTCTTAACTAGTAAAAAGTGTTTATAATCACAAGCTTGTGATGCATTGTTGACAGCTAACAGTGTGGACATTGACTGCAATGAGTGTGTATTGCGTGAGAAGTCTTCTTCGAGTAGAACAGACGTGAAACTACGTCTTCGACACAGAGATGTTGCGGCTGTAGTGTTCTAACTCATGAATGAATGTTGAACAGGAAAGCAGATGTTAAGTGACTTACTATTATATGCAATGACAAGTTTTGCATGATGAATGCCAGTGTTAATATGTCGTGCTCAATAAAAAATTTTGTTAAGAATATAACATGTTTTGAGCTGTTAGGTCTAGTGGTATGCAGGCGCCCTTTTCGTCCTATTGGGGCTTATCAGTACCACCCTCCCTCGGTTCAGCCAATCCCCTGAGGTTAAATAATCCTCTATAAAGGAAAATTTTGTCTGAAAAAAAGGATTTAGATTACCATGTATTAGAATTGTTAAATGTTGCAGTTAGAATTAAAGTATTGCTTGCGTGGGCACGATTCTATCGCATTCTAAACATTGATAGCCTCAAAGTTTACTTATGTTTTAATTGCTTTGATTGTAGAATGGTTGTAATGGTTAGCGATGAGTATCTGTGTACAGCTTTTGTTAAACAATCAGCACTACGAGATTGAGCGAAAGGTTCCTTAACACACGCGAAAAAGTTAGATTTTATTTAGCTTCATACAATATCGGTTATGTAAATCCATGCAACTATCTCTGGAATATTATAATGGGAAACTTCGCCAGCACCGTTTGTCATACTGCATCAAATTTCAATCTACTCTTTGTATATCAAGTGATGACCATGGACAATTAGAGCTTCGAGTTTTGATACGATATTGTTGGAAGGGACAATTATCGACAAAGCATGCGACGAAGGAAATCTGTGGTGATGAAGGTGAACGAATTATGAGCCATGTGTATGCTGCAAATTGGTACAAACGAACAAAAAGTTGATTCATTGGACTGATTCGTCGAAAATACGAGCTGTTTCAACATGATAATGCCAAACCTCACATCGCAAAGAAGATTAAAGAATAGTTTGATCAAATTGAAGGGAGTCGAATTCATGCCGCTTTCAGCCTGCAATCCAGACGCTGCGCCGTCCGACTGGGACGCCTATTAGAAACATTTGATCAAGTTGGAGAGGCATTTCAGGGGTTTTTTGATTCAAAGCCTAAGGAATACGATTTCGAGTAGATCCGGAAGCTAGCAGATCATTGGCAGAAGATCATGGATAATGATGGTCTTTATTTTGAGGAATAATCATGGTTTTTCTCATTAAATTTATGTATGGACTTTGAACTTTTAAAATGTTAGGGAACTATTCCCTAACCTAATAACTGGTGTATACATGTGCACTGCAAGGAAGATTTACTTCCCACTATTGTATAAGTATCAGTAGAGCACATGAGATATCCTGAGGACAAAACTGCGGGAGAATATTTCATCATAAAATGGAATCAGTTATAATCAATTGAAGCTTTATATCAGTTCTTGTTTAGCTTCTTCAGAAAATAAAAAGAGGAGCAATAGTAGAGAAACTAAAGCAACTTGTAGCTTTGAAACAGACATATACAGAGGCCAAAGGCAGAGTTATGGGAAACTAGGTTAGCCCAAGGAGCGGTATTTAACAAACAGTGATTTTCCGAGGATAAATGATGTTTCAGTAAACAGCGGTACAAAATTACGTGCCGATCTATACGCTTTCTTCTACCTTTCACAACATATCCCCATACTATGGTGCGGAACACAATGCTTCTTTACTGAATCCGTTCCATCGTATTCATCATCTACTACTGTTTGCAATTCATAAGCTCCGCTGCGACTGAACATCTATCAACCTTCTGAACTAGCTTCAGAAATCGCGCTAGGAAGCCCTAAATCAAATTTTGATTGCTATACGAGCTCTGATCAGTACGATTATGGGTCAACACGAAACTAGGCCTAGCCATAGTGGGAATAGTAAGCTGATCATGGCAGCCAGAAAACACCTATGGTGAGTCACAATTCCAAAAGTCGCACTCTCAGTGTAGGAGGTGGGAGCGTTCCAGTAGAAAGTACTATAGCGAATTATGCCACCTCTTGGTAAATCAGATGTTGTTCCAATCGATGACGTTGTTGTTCCAAAATCAAGGCGAAGTCAGAACATTGCCTCTTTCACACAACATTCCATTTTTCCCGAACAGGAGAAGAAACGTAAATGCAAACAAAGAAATCTCGGAATTACCACAAACTAGGTGCATTCTAATCATTGCTCGACTCTTGCGAAGATATCGTCACGAGATTGGCTGAGAATGGAAGCGGGTACTTTAAGGTTAGCACTATGAAGGTCAAGAGTGTGAAAGCCAGCAAAAACATGTGCTTTCACAAACACTCGAACTGATACGCCAGCGTGGACACGAACGAGGGCAGGTAAATGACAACTCATGTCCGAAATTGCAAAGCGTTGCAGCGAAGCGATAAAAGCGATTCCATAGGAAGGAAGAAGAGCAGCAGTTATAGACGAAGTTGTAAAGTGGAAAAAGCATTTGCAAAGCTCACCGGAGCCTCGCCAATCATAAGAACAAGATGGTTACGTTTCAACGTATTGAAGAAGCAGCCGCATATCTGAAAAAGACGATGGAGAAAGTCATCCACAATCACTATTCGGGTCTCATCTACAACCACGTCCTCTTAGGTTCATATGAACTAGGCGAGGATATATTGGTTTTTCGACAGATTTTCCCTCCCAAATCCAATATGCTATATTGTTATAGAATTCGAACAAGGTCTGGTTTAGCTGGTTAGAACTTGAACAAATCTTCTCTCGAATCATGTTGAACAGGAATGACAAAACGCTGGACGAAGGGCGGTTTGAAAAGAAATCAGTACCATAGACCACATCTACAAGTTAGCAGGACTTATCAAAGTTCTAAGAAAGTACACAAAATCGTTCTATCTATCTTTCATCTCTTTAATCAAGGCCTGCGATTCACTTAAAACGAAAGCAGACAAAGCTGGACAACCTAGGCATCCCACCTCAATCCATGGCGATTCTTCGTCAGCTGTATCATGGTTTCTCAACCATAATATTGTCGTTCTGTGGCAAGATTACTATCAACGTAACAAGAGGCTTAGACCTGGCGATGTCGTCTCACCAAATGTATTCAACGCCTATCTTCAAATATCACGATAATATTTGAATAGGCCAACTTGGGAAATCAATGATCGACAATTACACCATATTCTTTTTTTCGGTAATATCGTTCTTTCAACACCAAGCATCAGTAAAGCAGATTTAATGTTGGACAATCTCAACAACATTGTAGAAAGACTGGTCATCAACTAAATCCACTAAAAGAATGTCTGTGAGAGTCGAATTGGTTGCAAATGTTCCATTCACGCCTGATAGGATGAATATTCCGAATTTTCCACTTACGTCGACTTAAGCCGGAAAATTACAATGATGGGCGAGCTAGTTCCAGAGTTGGAAACGAGGAAACGAGCGGCTTCAGACGAGCTGAAGATCATTGAAGACATAATAAAGAGGACGAATACTATCAGAATCCGATCCGTGTCCTCCTTTCCGGATCAACGGTTATCACTGCCTTAACATAAAGGATAGAGGATAAAGCTCTTGGCATTGATCAATTCCTGAGGAATGCGCCTTGCACTCGTCTTCTTTCAACTTTATTGAGGTGATTGAATACATATCTGGCCTTTACAAAGGCTCGCAGTGGCCTCCTGCTCACCGATTCAGTGTTGCTAATCCTCCTGCACAAACCTTGGGCCTGTTTGGTACCAATTTACCGACCCCGGAAAGATTGATGGCCTGGTGAAACATGAGCGCTGAGATCGAACTATTGACCTCGTGTGCGACGCAGAGCACCCTCTAAACACTGCGCCACATGCGCTCTTGCCTTAACATATGCATTAGAAAAGTGGTGCCTACATGAGCAGGATAAAAGATCACCTGGCGTTATTGAACGCGCAGTCGAAAGGTCGATTCTCGGAGCATTCTGTATCTATCAAATGAGGGAATGGATCCAAAGCTGTGGCCTACGTCAACGATAAAACAAAGACGCCCTTTTACACGTGGGGCAGGATAAGATAAGCTTTTTATGTTATGTGTTTTGATGACAACTGATGGACAAGACCCGTTACCGACTGGTTTCAAACAGCTGTCAATTGCTCCTCGGAAAATCCACCAGCGCAGTTGTCCGATTACTTCAAGAAATGCCTTCAAGAGAGATTCGATGTTTAACAAATTTCTACAGCGAGGAACACCCACTAGACCAATCTTGCACGCGGCAGGGAATAACGGGAGACTTATAGGTGCCTGCCTGAGTTAAGCGACAATCGATGAAACATGTGATACAGATCAATGAGGTTTGAGGTTGTGGTACAAGCTGATGGGCGAGTTGTTAACGATTCTGGATTCAGTAACAGCATGATGACTCAATTTCCTCCACCAACGTCTTTCCGCAATCAGATAAGAAACGCCTTAGCTTGACTATCGCAGAAGATTAAATCGGCACCTCGGTTCTTCGCTACTTCGACCACTAGCCAATGAATCCTTCTTGCCTGTCACTTTGCGAAATAAGAAAGAATATAATTCTTTCATTGTTATTTGAGCCAACATGTCATGTGGTCTGGTAAAGGCTCTTGTACAGCCCGAGACACGTGTTTCGTCCTTACAGACTCATCAGCCGGGCAGAACCCGTCGTCTGTCGACCTTTTCATAGTCAGTTCTCTCGGGAGCGTCACACTCCTTATATATATGTTATCGACGACCTACGCTTTACACTCTTTGTCAGGTGAAACAGTCACCTAACACAGAGTGTTTTCGCACTCGATTGCTAGCTGGCTGGAAAGAATATAATCTTTTTTATCGGGCCATTACTCAGTGGCTGACCTCAATGCTAAATTATTCTATTTAACAAAGGAAATCTCATTAGTTCAATTTCTATGACATCTGAATCGCGGCTGGAGTTCTCAAAGTGAAAATTTGCCTTTTTGGGAATAATCAGTTCATGAACTTTAGATTTTATCTCTTAGTTTTCAATACTTGCAACTTTACATTGAGGATACAGTTGTCCCACTTAGTACAATATCCAGGTAAAGAATGACACTATATCATTTTTTCCTCTTTGGACTTTAGAGTTTATTCGATGAAGTTCTGTTTTGTAGACACACATGGGAATGCAGTTCAGCGAAGAAGAAGTGGATGAGATGATGAAGGAAGTGGATTGTGACGGTCAGTTCTAGATTTTGGTGATTCCTACATGTTTTGGCCCAACTTTTTCTTTTCACCACAAAATTTATTAACGTTTGCTCATACTTCTGTTCCTATACTTCTTTACATATTTGTCTGCTTCCTAACGTTTTCCATCCAGCTACTTCTGTACAGTTTGTTAATGCTTTGACAAAATTTTTGTGACATGCTCCATGAGGAAATAGCAATGTAGTGACCATCCAATTCAGGAAATGGTGCGATTGACTACGAAGAATTCGTTAGAATGATGTCAGAAATGTGAACCATTGCCTCGACTTTTTTAACAGCGCTTACTGCTGCCTACACTTACCTGGTAGTTAGTACTGACAAGTTTTCTTATGGATATAATATGTCTTTTGACAATGTGATGTAGTATCCATTGCGTTTTTTCTTATTTTCGTGATGACTTTTCCCACTTTTCCAGTATTGTTGACTTCTCCAGCAATTTTAGTTGGCAGTCTTTCAGTACAAGTAGTCCACTTTTTTCTTCAGACAAATTTTTATTGTTGAACACGAAAATAATAAAGATTTTACCGGTGAAAAATGGACATTAATGAATGTACAGTGCTTACTGATGAGGTAGTCGGATTTCCTTCGCCATGAATTATTCGTCTGAGAGGTTTGTGGAAGTAACACAAAAAACCCGAACAATCTTAAACCTCCAATCAAGATTCTGTTTATTTGACTGGTACAATTGTTTTTGGGTTTGGAGAGGTTTTTTTGTTACAACAATATTCTTTTGCGCTTCGAGGAGAATGATTTGGTAGATGTATGCAAAGTATTTAGCTTTGATAAGGGCATCATATCAGGGGTGAAGAACAAGGGAACGACAATCCGTAAACCGGTCAATATGCTTTCAAAGTTAAAATACATAAAATGGGACAGTATTCGTGCAGTGTGCAGCATCACTTTTGACAGCCACTTCGTTGGATTTTGATTTTCAATCGCTATAATCACCATGTGGGATAGTGAATGGAATAGAAGGATTGCAAAACTGTAAATCGAAGATCGTAGTGTTCTCAACACAAATTAACCCGTTAAGGACCACAGGACCCAGAAGGCGTGTCTGATCCCACCTCTGGCCGCGCCCCCACCAATCACGGCTGTCCTTTGACAGATGATCGTGATTGTGATAGTGATGATAGTGATAATGATAGTGATAGTGACAATGCTATTGGTAGTGAAAATGGTGGCAGTGATAGTGATAGTGACAGTCATAGTGATGATAGCTATCATTATCATTACCATTATTATCATTACCGTTATTATTACTATCATTGACTTCATCATTACCCGAATATAGTAATAACTATTATTATCACTATCAATATCACTGTCACTATCACTATCAGCGTAATTATCATTATTACTATCATTACTATCACTACTTCTATCATTGTCACTCTCACTGTCACTATCACCATCACCATCACTATCACTATCACTACTATTATCACTATCACCATTATCACCACCATTATCATTGTCACTATCACTGCCGTCGTTATCACTATGATCACTATCACTATCATCACTACCACTATCATCCCCCAATCACATCACGATCACCTATCAAAGGGCAGACGTGATTGGTGGGGGCGGGGCCAAGAGGTGAGACCAGAGGCGCTTTCTGGGTCCTGTGGTCCTCGAAACTCTAATTTTGCGAGCGATTCCTGCTATTCAAAAATTCTTCAAAATGTTGAAGAAGTATACGCTTGGCTTAGACCTGGGCTTAGTGGCGGGTTATTTGGCAAAATAGAAGGAAAATGGAAGGCCTAAACCCTTACATAAAACAAAGCCTCTTCTACAACTCCAATACAACGGACCTGACAATCTCTACATAATGGCGGAAATATTTTCAAATAAATGGACGAAATGCGGACGACGATGTGAGACGCGTTGAAACACAACTTCATCTCTACCGCCAACGCGAAGGGAAAAGGCCTGTGTGGAAAACAAGCACACTTTTGCAATCTCTGATATTTACGCTATCGAATATTTGCTATTTTGAGGAAAAAACTCCGTCCTGTGAAAAGAACGCATGATAACATGCGACGCATGTGAAATGTAACATTAATTTCGCCGCTGCAGCGCTGGCAAAAGGCTTCTTGGAAAACAAGCACATTTTTTTATTTCCCATGATTTGAGCTTTTTATTGCCTATTGAAGGCTTGGCGAATAGCTTTTGTTCAGAAAAAACCCTTTCAAATAATTCTTTGTGATAACGGAGAAGTACCAAACCTTGTTAGGGTGCTGTAGCAACGACGAGAAATCACATTTCATCTTTTAGTGATCAGCACGTTGATCCAATTTTATAACGGGTGTTATTGATAATCATTGCAGCAAAGTTTCGACTTTTGGGCTAGTGTACTGACAAGAAAAGATTAAGTATATCTAATCACGCTTCTATAAGAAAATTTTCTAGAACGAAGAAAGCCAACATGTTTTAAAAGCTTTCATTATCGAAGGCGAGGCACATTCTCGCTAGAAGGTCATATCTTTAACCCTTATTACATATTTCTACCTCCGTCACAACAATGAAAGTTTTAAAACATACGTTACACAACGTAAGACTTCTAAAGGAAACTTAAATGGAAGTACTTCCAACCCAGAATGTCAATGGGCATCACATCTTTCAGCAAATGTGAGACAGTCATATGTTGTGAACCTGATATAGGTAATCAAACACTTTGTCGAGGCTTTCAGGTGCTGTTGTCTGAGAACAGATGTGTACACTCAAAAAATAGACATAACTTAGTATCTGAACAATCATAAAGCGCGAGTCTTCCATTACCTATCATTTGTCCTAGAAAAATAACATTTCCGGCGAGAAAACTTGCGCAGTACACAAGTATCTGTGCGTGGACACTTCTTCACGCACAATAACTTAACTCGAATGCTCAAGTCTCTGATTAGCGCGATAGATGGCCTTTTTTCGAAAATACTCTTTCATAGCGTTTAAGCAATAGGAAAACATTTCTGTTTGACACATGCGTTTTTCACACAAGACAGAGCTCTTTCTTTACATTATTGGTAATCATTCGATTGCGTAAGATGTAAAGATTACATCGCTGCACTTATTTTCTAAAAAGACCGCTTCACAGCAGTGTAATAGGGTGAATAAGACCAAGTTTCGAATCTTCGTCAGGCTTGCTTAGTAACTAATCTATGATCGCGGAGTCGATGCGGGGGCCCGCTGTAGATCGAGCGTGGAGCTTCGACGGATTACATTAAAGCGCGATTTTTGTCATTTCGTTAGGAATTTTTCCTCTGCTTCAAATTGAATTCCACATAAAACGTATGAATCTGCTACTGAAAGATTTTCTCACGCTGACATACTTTTCGTGCTTGCGACGGAACAATCGTATATGTGCGTGGCCATTGTGAAGCATCTTCAGAAACCGGCCAAGAACTGTGCTAGCCAGAGATTCAAGCTTTTGAATGATTTTTAACACTCTTATGAAAAGATCTTGCTTAGCGAAAAGAGTTTGAAATTCCATTCGCCGTCATATAATGAACGATAACCGAGAGCTGATGATAAAGTACATTCATACGTGCTCATCAGCCGCACGAGTCCGTGAGTAGCGGTTCATCATGGTCCTATAACGCGCCAGTTAACCCTTTCGGAATTACAGTGAAATTCGCCGCGCTCAGTCCGATTCGCAGCCGGCGACTATTTGATTAGGGTTTTTTCTACCGTTTGGGAATAACTCTAGGGTTTCTTGTAATATTTGGACACTTTACGATCTACTCTACACTCATGCATGCTATTGGTGCAAATATAGCTCTTATGTGCAGGTAAGGAGTTTTATCACGCTAAGCTATCATCCCCTTGACGATCAGCGTTGATAGGTAAGCGGCGTCGCGCCGTCGCTTGCGCGGCACTCGGGGGTCGGGGCATGTGCGTCTTTGTGAGGGGATGTTGTGCTACCTGCGTCTCGATTGATACGAGCGCCTCCATTCTCACGATGCGAAACGTCGCCGAGTCATAGTAGCTGACTGAGACTGTGAGGAATTTTGGGAGTGAGAACAAAAGCAGAGGAGAGTACGCCTGACAGGGTTAAGCGAAAACAATTACAAACAAAGCTAGTTTGTCAAAAATGATTTGCATATTGCAATACAATAAAATTTTTCGATCGATGTGATCTATGGACATTATTCATTTCTGCAATCTTTGTCATTTCACCACTATCTTTTCACTATTATCATTGCCATTATCACTAACATTATCAATATAAGAGTCACTATCGAATAATAGTATGATTCATTTTACTGGCCACAAGTTCTACTGTTGATCACTGCAATGTCTACCACTGTATAAGCGTGCTTATGAGACCTCACAAACAGCTCAAAATAGTAAGGATATGACATATTTTGAGCCATAGGTCTAGTGCTATATAGGCGCCTATTTCGTCCTATTGGGACTCATCAGTAGCACCCTCCCTCCAATAGGACGAAATAGGCCCCTATATAGCACTAGACCTATGGCTCAAAATATGTCATATCCTTATCAGATTAAATCATTTTGAGCGGGTCTGTAAAAAAGCAGTCGATAGCAGAAGTATAGCTCAAAATAGTAACAAAATTTTATCGCTACCGCAATAATAATTAATATCGATTTAGCGATGCAGTTTTCGCGTTGAAACACTTGAAATGTAGATGGAATATGGATGATATAGATGTTCTTCTTACTAAGATTCTCTATAGAAGCTTTTTCAATGAAATTTCATCATTTCTCGATTAAAAATGATCCTTCAGAGCCTGCGCTCGTCCACTGGCATCCATCATGCTGTCTGGCGTCTGTCTTCTCACGAGGCGAGCCACCTGTATCACGGGCGCGGCTCCGCCATTACAGTAGCTGAGGAGACTTGACGTGGAGCAGTGTGGGGCGAAACGTCCCACATCTCTCTTAAAGGATTATACTTTTGTTCGCATCCTGTCAACAGTATTGAGTCGTCTAAGGAATATAATTATATAAATCTATTAATTTTGATATATTATATTACATACAATACTCAAAAGTCATGATAGGAGCTGAAATTTGAAAAACTATGAATAGTTCGTTGAAAGTTATGTCTCGCGGTGGATGCCATTCCAGGTCATCATCGATAACGAGAAGTAAAAAACCCTTTTGGGACCAAGGTTTTATTAGCAGAGAAAGCTTTTTCCCCAGGCTTGCAGTAGTCGCTCGATAATTTGACGTTTACGATACTATGCGTGGCTTTCGTAGAAGAAATTATAGCGCTCTGTAACAGCAAAAATAAGATTGTGTTTCACACTCGGTTTTATTTGTTTACTTGGTTAGGGTCTGTTGATAGCTTCCCGTTTGAACTTTAGTAGCCCCTTGATAGCATAAATCATGTTATTTCCAAAATTAATGCTATGTTGTAAAAAGGTTTGATAGGGTGCTGCAGAAGTATAAAGAGTTACGTATCATCTGAAGAGATTTTAGTCTTTTCCGTTATCTGCACCCTGTATCCTGTATCCGATCCCTTATAAAAAAAAACGTTTTGAAGTACAAATATGCATTCGATGGCTCAAATCAAAAGAATTCGAATGGTATATTCCACTTTCAAAAAGGCCTTGTCTTTGCGATGAAAGAACAAAAATAATATTTTGTTCCTCACTCAAAAATTTGTTGCTGACCAGAGGTTCTCTCTTATATTTTAAAAACTGAATGATAGATCAGTTCTCAAGAGTCTTTACAATGACTGGCTTTTTGAACGGGCTTCTTAGTTCTTCATAAGAACCAACAGAAATTGGGTTCGGAGTTTTTTCCCAGTGTTGCAAAATAAAATCTTCTTTTGGCTGCTACAGCGCAAAACAAGGTCCATACTAAAACTAAATAAACCACTGTAATTCTTGAGATTTAATCTATTGAATAGTTACTGAAACTCTAGAGGAAAAGTTTGATGAGCGAGAAATATTTGAATGATGGACGAGATCTTAGTTTTGCGCTTTTAGTGCAATAATAAGGTCTTTTTGAATATGAAATACACCACTCAAAAACTTTTGATTTGAGCCATTGAATGATTGCTTAAACATCAAAAGCGAGCACAAAATGAGCTTTTTATGAAGGGTCCAAACAGGTGAGATAACGGAGAAGTACCGTGTTTTTCTTCCACATAGGAGATAGATACGCATTACGAGCGAATGAGCATGTTGAGATAATCGTATTGTAAATATCGAAATCGCTCTCTCTCTCTGATGGTGTTGGGCGCGGCGATTCCAGCTGCTGTCCCAAAAGGGCGTGAATTTCGGTTATTTATTTAGAAAATTTTTCGTCATTTCGGAAAAATTGATAAGTTTGACATAACTGTGAAAAAGACTACGTTTTTAGCGTTTTATAAATATTGGTTTTTTGCTTTGAGCTTGTATAGTAAATGAACACGCCTTGAACTTACCACTTTGAGTACGAAACAAAAAGTTTTTTCGCACTTACAGCGCTCTATGGCGACTTATCCAAATCCAAACCGAAATTCAAGATTTTTTCATGAAATGATTATCTAATCATCATTGAACATTCGTGAAAACCAAGCACAGACACCAGCCGTGCAAATAATAGAAATCATATAAACACCAAAAAATAAAACGTAGCTTTTACGCCTTTGCCAAAGTGCATCAAAAAGACCATTATAGAAAACAACTTTGGTATCGAAATTTCATGCTTCGCCCGGCGAAAAACCAAACAACAAGATTCTAAAATATTGGATGTACAAATATGGCTCTCCGTTTTTTGCGGTTTGAATATTCAATCATTACAAGGAAATTTTCGCACTAAAGATCATTTGAATGTAATTTTCATCATTAACAATAACATTTCATCAATTTTTGGGTAATTTGTGACTACCGTCGAAGCAAAATTTGGTAAACAAAGGTGGTGAAATTTGCTGAAAATTTTTTCTGGACTTGCTAATTTACAATAGAATTTGGTAATGTTAACTGGTAATCTAACGATGCAAATTTGGAAAGTAAGGCTGGTGAGGTGAAACTCCTAAAACTCCTACCGCAGCTCTTTTTTGATGTTTTCGATCGGTCTTGCAACATGAAATCGAGTGTTATTATTCAGCAAAACTGTGCAGTTTGCATGGTTGACGAGCTCAGGCATTTTGAATGATTACTAACGCAATTATTGAAAGATTTTGTCCATAGAAAGGGATTGTTTCGTCAGGCAGTGCCGTCTAACGGAAAAGAACCCAGTGTTGGATAAATAATCAATTCCGGTTTTGGCGCGGCGGATAATTTTCTGAGATCAATATTTGCGTTTTTTGCATCATATAGGTGGACAAAATGCTTAAACAGAGCATAGGAAGCTTCAAAAACGGCCTTTTGAAATTTTCCATTACCTATGGCTTTGTAGATGTCACACTATTGCCGGTGTGTTGAATAACGAGTAAGTTCGAAATAATAGTTCATTATGATGCAATCTCATTCAAATGAGTTCCATCGACGACTAAAACTAGCATAACTTTATCAGCATCATGATTCAACGGCAGTTATTTGATTTCACTCACCATTTGTCTTCTTTTTGAAGCCGAGCAGGTGGCCGATATTCCATTCAGTTCCTCTAGCCATCGTTGTTGGGTGCTTTGCTAAAGGGTGTAGATAGATAGAGGGACATCTAAGGCACTAAACTGCATATAATCACACAGTATTCCAAGAAATCATAGGTTTCAATATCCGAATTTCAATAAATAATGAAACACAATCTGACAGAAACACCTTTTCATGGTACACAGCAAATATACATAGAGGATAATAAATTGAACCTCTTAAATGATTCAGTCCTGGAAGAAAGCGCTATTAATCATTTAGAGGAATCAGTTAATCAAAAATGTAATTTCATCGTGATCAGTACTACGCAGCCATTTGCTTGGCCAAATCTGGATGGCTTTCAGCCACAAAGAATGAGACTGGCGATTGAAGAAGTCTGCAAAATCCCTTTTCAGCTGGTCGTACTCTTCGAATTTTTTCTCCCGATAGTGCTGCTTTAGGGTGCGAAAGAGATAGTTATCCGATGGAGTAATATTAGGGCTATACGGTGGACATAATACCGTGGTCAGGTCCAGTTTCTTCAGAAAGATGCGAATCGGCTTTGCATTGTTAGTCAGTCAATGGAAGGAAACCGTCAAGACATCACGTTGCGCGAGCCCATTCCATTTAGATGGCCAGCGATAATATTACGGTCGTGTTCAAGTATCTGCCCAAATTACTAAAAACATTCTTCACATACCACAACACTTCGGCAATAGTCCTATTTGAAGCTTTAATAAAAATTGAACAGAACAATTTTGCGAAGATATAATAAGACAGCCTAGTCAGGGGAATGAGAGCACCTGGTCGATACGTAAGCAGGATGAAAGATCACTTGCCGTTATCAAACGCGCAGTCGAAAGGTCGATGCTAGGAGTATCTCGTATTTCGCAAATGAGACAAAGGATCCGAACTTCCGACCTACGTCAACGATCGAAAATCAGAGATGCAGTTCTACACGCCAGGATATCGAAAATAAGGTGGGCCGGACACGTGATGCGCTTCAACGACAACCGATGGACGAGAGCCGTTACCGACTGGATTCCTCGGGACGTCAAGCGCTCTGAAGGAAGACCACTGACCCGTTGGTCCGAATTCTTCACGAAAGCGATGGAAGAAAGATATGATGCTCAGCGAATTCCTAGAGCAAGGAGGACCCACTGGGCTACTCTTGCACGCGATAGGGAAAAATGGAAGAGTTGCTGGTACCCGCTCGAGTCACTCGACGATCAACGGGACGACAGGTGATACAGGTGATAATAAGACAATTCAATGTCAATCAGTGTTTCTATTCTCGCAACAAGTCATTTCAATTTCTGGTTCCTGGTAGGACGGGAGGTTCAGTGAGCCTGAGAAACGCAATTAAACTAACGACGACATATTTATAACAAAGAACAACCAAAAAATTAAAATAATTATCAATTAAATATATATATATATATAGATGTCATAAAGTTTTGATAAATCTTTACTACATGTCAAGTCATATATGAGGGTTGATTAAGAGATCGCCTGAATTGAATTCTGCCCTTTGCACGTTTCTCATAAACTAATCAAGGCTTTTTTAGCTTTTTAGAATGCTCAGAAGAGAATGCTCTATTCTACACCTCCCGACTGGAGAACATATTTTCAATCTCACGCTACCTATTCAATCAGTTTTTCTGAGGAATCAGGTCGTCGCTAGGATTAACTTTGTATAACCAAAGTTTAGAGTTTGCGAATACAACCACCGCTGTTGAATTGTTTGCACAAAAACACTTATTTTCAAAGTTCTCCTAGTTCCTAGTTCAAATTCAGGCTCAAAAGTAAAAGAAACCCCGATCCTGGCAAGTTCGAAGGAGAATCTGAGGTTAAAAAAGGCGCCAAAACCCTCCAGAGTTACCACATTAGGAGGCATAACCCTCACGGATAGTGCGCAATCACTATTGGAATTAGGGCCAAGTTTTTCACCTGCTCAATCCCTTTCCAAAACATCGTTGCGCGCTATCGCTTGTAATTTGCACGAGGTCCTAGATCAACTCCGTTATAAAGCGAAACAAGAAAGGTTAGGTCTAGCACAGCGTAGAGAGGCAACATTACCACCACCTCCTTTCCCACGAACGTTCTTTAAACAACAACAACCTGATAGCGAAATTGACTCAATCTTCCGTACATTTTCAGACGAACTCTTCCACATACTTAATCGCTACCGACAAAGCAAATTCAGCTCCAACCTAACCAAAAAACAAAAGCATGGTATAAAAGAAGTCCGAGAGCTGATAATCTCAAAAAGAGTCCGGTTATCTATTAGCGATAAGGGTGGGGAGTATTGTAGTTATTCCTCGTCAGTTGGATGTCGATGTAACGGAGAAACATCTCCAAGATGCTTCCTCTCTATCGACCTTCCTCTGAAAAGGAATATAAATCACAATGCCGAAAATTGAATGAAGAATGGGTCCGGACGGCAAAAGCTGCGGGTTTACAACAATCTCTTATCCGTCAACTAAAAATTGAATCACCAACTTGCCCCGTCCTATACACACTCATTAAAACACATAAAATTTCTGCTAATGATTTCGGGTCTACCGATCCATCTACGTTCAAAGTTAGACCAATCATTAGCTGTGTAGGCGGGCCGACGGATAGGATAACTTGGTTTCTTGGCCTCATTTTGTCGCAATTACTGAAGTTCATACCAACCCATCTCCCCAACACCAATATATTCCTAGAGCACCTTAAAAATGCGCGTCCAAATCATACGTATGTAATGGAGTCGTTTGATGTTACAGCGCTCTATACAAACGTCTCAAATGACGTCGCAATACAAGCCACTCATGAATTACTGATAGAGAACATAGAAAACGTAGATATGTTTGGCTTGTCGGTCCAACAGCTTATCACACTCCTTAGGCCATGTCTAAGCTGTTCGATATTTAGGTGGTCGGGAAAATATTTCGCACAAATTAGAGGGTTGGCAATGGGGCAAAGACTAGCACCCAGCCTAGCCATCGCTTTCATGTCAAAAGTGGAAGCTCCAGTTCTCCATCGGCGTCCAATACTCTACTGTCGCTATATAGACGACTGTTTCATCATCTGCTCTACACAAGAGGAGATCGATAAGTATTTCGAAATCCTGAACGGACAGTCAGAGTTTATTAAGTTGACGCGAGAACAACAAAATTCAGAGAGCTGGCTTCCCTTCTTGAACGTTCAAGTTCAACTTAATGAAAGTGGCTATAGAACAAAATGGTACCGCAAGCCTAATAACAAAAACATCTTGGTACATTACCATTCTTCCCATTCCTCACATACTAAAAATTACTTATCCGAAATATGTATCGAACAGCTGTAAGTGTTTGTACGGGAGACGATGAAAGAAGGGAATCACTAGACTTAGCGCGAAAAATAGCCATTTCTAATGGGTACAAAGAAAAAGAAAAACTAACGTTAGGCCCAAAAGGAGCGAAAAGCCTCGCAATGGGAACGACAGGGCGCCACACCTAAACAATAAGGTACCTCTTGAACTACCTTTTATAACAGACGAAGTCAGTACCGCTATTAGAAAGTGTCTGAAAAACAGTGGTCTAGAAGATTCTGTAGGAATTGTAGAAAGTCCGCCTAAAACACTGCGTCGTCAATTAGTTCGAAACCGCTTGTATGACCGTCTATGTAATACAAAGGACTGCGTTATTTGCCCCAACGGTAGAGACGGCGATTGCATGAGCGTAGGTACAATATACCTAATCTCTTGTAAGACATGTGGTGATGAATATATTGGCGAAACAGGCAGACCACTTCACATCCGCATTAAAGAGCACCTAAATGGAAAAGCAAATGAGGACCCAGGTAAACCTCTAGGTACGCACAGGATTCAAAGACACAACGATGACGACTTCGAGGTAGTAGTCAAAATCCTAGGGCACGAACCAAAGACATCGGCGCGAAAGACCCTTGAAGCTTTTTGGATAAATTCCAAAAACCCGCAAATGAACAAAAAGGGAGAGTGCCTTAACATAACCAACCATATGGCACCTTATCTCAGATTGATTTTATAGCATGGGTCCCAGCTGACTCCTATACATAATTTGACCTAATGACATGGGGGCGGGTTCACACGTCGCCCTGTCGCTAACAACATAGGTAGCCCTGGATTATATGGTTAGGTGAGTGGTTTTCCCTGAATCGATTGTCGCTTACAATACCTTGAATTTTCAAATAATTTTTTTTCTCTTTTCTTATAGTATTGTGTATATTGTATATTGTCATATAAATAAAGCTGCAACGAATAATACGTTCAGGCTCTGAAGAAGGCGTATTTGCCGAAACGTCAGCCACAAGCAATCGCGAAAACCCATCGACCGGAAAGAAGAACAATCGATTGGGAAAAGATACCAACCTCGTGAAGCTTTAAATAAAGATTAGTTTTCTAAGCTTTTCTTCTCATTTTCAAAATTTTCAAAGTTGTTTCTCTTTTCTGAAACATCATGCAAGCGTTCGAATATTTCAAAAGTTTTGATTTAAATTTGAGTCTTTTTTGATACTTTTCCGTTATCTCCACCCTGTATGAGGCCCTCGGTAAGGTTGGTAGTTATTCGATAGCTCAGGTCAAGTGACTTTGAAAATACATTTAGCATTCGACTCCTCTTCGTTTATATGAACCATATATAAATCGTAAAACTCAGCATAGTGTATGCATGCAAGCGGTGAACGTGGATGATACGAATGAAGAGCAGACTGTGATTTATTATTGGACGGCTATAACCAATGTACGTGATCAAATTGGCAGTATTTTGAGCTGTTGGAACTTCAAATACGTGAATGAAATCGCCTTGAGGGCAACCAACTAGCAGAATACACAGACTAAGCATGGCAAAGGTCGCATGGTGAATGATTTGCAGTGAGGATACATGGATATATAGACACTTTAGACACTTTGTTGATCCATCTTCATCGTATTTTTTCACTGTGCACAGCACTTCTAACATTCGATTCGCTTATTTGTCGTCCTCTTGAGCGTCGTAGAATACTGGTTAGGCGAGTTTCCTTGAAATCTCGAGGATAACCTGTCTGCGGCGTTCCAAAAGCCTTGATGTTAACTGCCAGAGAGAGTTGGGGATAGAGCTCGGTTCCGCGCTGCCGTGACTAGCATCACAATCACTCGGTCACGGCGCCTCTTAAATGGATATATAACAGACGATAATTCAGAACGATGGAATGGAATGATCTTCTATCTCAGCATCCCTAAGTTCACAAATAATTCAAATTATTGAGTGTTATTGATCAACTAGTATCACATTCAGTATGTGTGATCATAAGTACTGTATATGCCTGAAATTCTTCCAAACTCAAAGATTTATATCGTAATATCCTTTGGACAACTTCTTACATTTGATTAAATGTCAAAAACAGCATAAATGCGTAGTGAATTAGAGCTGTGCTTCACATCTAAGAGGTAAACATACACCAAGAGCATATGAGCGAGTAGAGGAAAATGTGTTGTATCATTGGAACGCCCCTTATGGCTTGTGAACCGCGTATGGAAGTCTTAAAGTAACCATAGCCCGTTGATGTTCCGGAGATCTGAGCCATTTTTAATAGAACGCTTTTCCAACGCGCTTTTTCGCAGCTGAAATGTGAGCTCAAAGTTTGGAGCGCCATAATACGTGCAAATTGATGACGCAGAACCGTAATGTTGTCGCCTGTAACAAACTAGCGCATATAAAATCTGGCTGGCTTTCGCAGTTTAGACTACTGAATGTTATATGTTTACTGAGATTCAAGAAAATATTTATTTAAACAAAAATGCTGGGCTAATCCAGCATTGAAGGCCATTGATGAGTGATGGAAGACAACAACAGTGGTGTTACTCATCATATGAATGCAATCGCCACCTAAAACGACTGTTGCAAGTTGAACCGGCATGACGAAGAAAGTGCTAGCAAGAAATGTTAGCAAGATCACAAGTGCTAAGATAAGCTTATTTTATGAGATAATATCCGTGATTCTTCTAAGTATTCTCTTTTAATAGAATAAGGTCATGCATACGAATATCAATATTTCATGGAGATCAACCCCGCGGCGAGTCGTGGCCAGCATCACTAGGCATTCGGCGGCAGCCCATTATTTTCTTCTGTCACATTTTACCACTCCATGGCAATGAATTTTCCTTTCGTGACTACAGAATTCCATATTTCATCAGAAAACTGCCAGAACGTTATTATAGCCGCAGCGATCGCCGCGCAGGATTTCAACGTCGTTGTCAACGTGTTAAGCCTACAGCACAAGATTGGCAATAAAAATCATTTGACTAATGTTTTGACGCGTCCCGAATTAACTATTTATAAAGGCATCGTCGAATGAGGTTTTTCGACAACGACTAACGAGGAATTTCTTTCTGCTACTCATGTATAGATTGATACTGTTTATCCAAAAATCTTTTGAAATCTTTGGCTTTCTACTTTAGAATCAACCTCGTTATGCTTCGGTGTCCTATGCGAGCCTAGTGGAATGTGTGGTTCAGTAGTGCGCTCGTTGATAAAGTGTTCTTCTTAGAGACACACAATGGTTGTTTTTCGTCTATATACTTCTTGCAAGGAACGCTTTACAAATGATCATGTGAACTGCACTTAGTGCTCATGCAATCACCGTTTTTATCGTTAAAGCATATTATATACTCTTGTATTGTACATAGACAGTCATATAAGCGGTTGAAACTCTGCAAGAGTGCATAATATGCCCTAATTGTTAAGACGGCGATTGAATGAGTACGACTTAGTTTGCCTAACTTCTTGTCAAGCGTTCAGCAACATGTACATCGAAGAAGGAGCTAGGCCACTCTGTATCCGTATAGAAGAGTAACTACTCGGCAAGCGTAATGTTAAACCACACCTCATTAGGTACGCACAGAACAAAGAAACATAATGGGGTTGATTTTAAAGCAGAAGTCACTATCCTCTTACAGGAACATGAAACAGCATAAGATGAAAAAAACGAAAAAGTTTCATATGCATCTCGAACGAGAGTCATAAATCAAAAACGAAATGACCTGCAGGGAGGAATGTTTCGTTATCTACGTGTTATGACACGGCGTATAAGGCTGCTATCTGAAGTGGGAGGTGGATCTGCAAACCATGTGGTATCTGCGAAGTCAGTCTCCACTTGGACAACTTAGTGGAAGACTTATAAAAAGGGATGAGCATAATGGAAAGTTGTTTCATGTTTGATGCGACTGAAATCTAGGTTTGCTGGTTTTTGTGAGAAGTAATAGAGGTGTTCGATTCACTGGGCTTTAGACAGCAACACCCTTCCCACTTTAAAGAAGCTGAAATTGCCGAAAAGTCAGCTTTCCAAATAAATTGCATTATAACATCCTCGCGCTTATTACAAAGAGAAATCTGTGAATTACTGATAAATCCCGATTAATAGACAGCCGACTTAAGAAATTATTGCCAATATCAGTATATCAAATTTGTATACTGCGTTCCAATAATATCTAACGATAGTCCCACCAATTTTTTGCATGTTCCCACCCCGTCACAATTCGTTCAAGAATCAACCAGCCTAAAATAATTTTGAGATTTTAGCAGCCATTCATAGCTGATCTTGTGCCTTGCATGCGTATCGGAAGCCGTTTTGCTGTCATTAGGTTGAAGCCCATTTCTTTCAATGCATTTACTATTACAAGCCACCAGAAGCTTGTCCAACTCAACGTGGAAATGGTTTGTTTACATGAGATTGGATCAAACTTTTATAATGGCAGAGTCGATACTACGGTAGTTACAATCTCACCACCCTAAAATTATGAAATTATCGCAATTGTGCGGTCATTGTGCTTTACGAGCGCGTATACCTTAGTGAGCCATTCTGCGCAGAAGTGAGGCTGTGACTTCAAATACGAGTTTAAGTTACTCGATAAATGATATCTTGCAGACGGTCTATACAGGTAAAGTCGCATCTTTTACTCCATTAACAACATCATTTCTTTTTTAGTGGTGTGCGCTTCACTTTAACGGGGAAGTATTCATATGGAAACCGTGAAGAACAAGGTTGTGCGAGCTCCAAAAAGGTTCAATCTGTTTAACCAGCACTCTGCAGTTCGAGCTTCTATTATGTCGTTGTAGTTATGGCTCTCGTCCAAGATGCATGTGAAACTTTTTCGTTTTTTTCATTTTTGTTGTTTCATGTTTTTGTAAGAGCATAGTGACTTCTGCTTCAAAATAAACCTCAATATGTTTCTTTATTCTGTGCGTACCTAATGAGGTGTGGTTTCACATTACGCTTGCCGAGTAGTTACTCTTCTATACGGATACAGAGTGGCCTAGCTCCTTCTTCGATGTACATGTTGCTGAACGCTTGACAAGAAGTTAGGCAAACTAAGCCGTACTCATTAAATCGCCGTCTTAACAATTAGGGCATATTATGCACTCTTGCAGAGTTTACAACCGCTTATATGACTGTCTATGTACAATACAAGAGTATATAATATGCTTTAACGATAAAGACGGTGATTGCATGAGCATAAGTGCAGTTCACATAATCTCTTGCAAAACGTTTTTTGCAAAAAAGTATATCGACCAACCTAATGAAAAACACCTTATCGACGAGTGCATTGCTGAACCACACATTCCACTAGGCTCACATAGGTCACAGAAACATAACGGGGTTGTTTTCAAAGTGAAAACCCAAAATTCTCAAAAGAATTTTGGATTACCAGTACCAATCTATTCCTGAATAACAGGAAGAGATTCTCGTTAGTCACGTGACATAACAAAGTATATAAGACTGTTATTTCGAAGTGGAGGTGCATTTGCAGTTTAAGTGATCTCTTCCCAGTGTTCTCCGCTTGAAAAACTCGATGAAGAACTTATAAAAAGCGATGAGTATCAAAAGTTGTTTTGCGTTTGATGCGAACTAAATCTAGGTTTGATTATTATTCCCGTATCAGTAATAGAAGCGTTGCTTGTTAAATTATGGACAACCTGATCTCTCTAGGATGCGAAAAGACGAAATCGCTGTAACTAGCTGGTCAAGTATAAGTAGTATTTGCATTATTCAATACCAGTTTTCTTCAATACTGTGAATGTCGATAATTGTGCATATAGCATAAAGTGACCCACCTAGAAGAAACAAGTTTTGTAGCCTAGCATATCCAGCTCTATGAATAAAACGGTGGACCAATTCCCTAAGGAGCCACACCGTGGACCGAAGGGACCGTCATGAATTTATCATATTCGGGGACTTAACCGAATCTCGTCTCTGCGGGGAATTCTCTGTCGTTGACTCTTCTTATAGGAGCAACCAAAATTATTAACCAAAAGTGATTGAAATTGCTTAACAACACTATTCAAAATATACGCCGTCAGTCCGAACATATTTTTGGACAAAAAAAGCCCAAAGACCTCTGCACAAAGCAGTATTGATTTGCCGCCTGAGGGATGGAAGATTTGTGTTCAGGCTGATGGTGCATACTGTGATTACTCTTGATAGGCTATTTGACTACTCCTGATAAATAAATTTGCTGCATATTACTCTAGCGTCAAGATTATGAGAAGACATGCTATTTTTCGTAGAATTTCGCTCACCTTTGACGATTAGCATTTTAATCTATGGTTAAAGATGAACAATTGGAGTATATGAATGGCATTTATGCGGCAAGTTAAGAAGCTAAGGCAACTTTAACGAAAAAAAGTTAGAGTAATTACCATTTGGGCAGCTGTAATTCACATGTGAAAACGTTCATATGGTAATTTTGGGGACGAGTTTTGGACCATCGACAGTGACAGACTCGTGAGTGACGACCGTCCGGGCTATTATTTAGTGTGCTATTGAATGGGATTGTTGAGAGCAATCCATTAATCTTCGACAGCGTCATGTTCACACGTTTCCAGAGGATTATAATTAACTTTAAGTTTGCAAATCTGAGCATATTGTCAATAGATTATATACTAATGGAACTTCACATTGTATAATTATGAATGTGTTATGAAAAAGACCTTGAAGTGTTGCCGATTGGAAAGAGAGAATCAACTAGTTTCACTTGGTGACTCGATTTGATCGGCTGCAACTGCAACTCAAGATGTTTCGGCGCTTTTCAAGTCGATCAGATATAGGCTATTTCTTTATTCTTCGCAAAAACGAGACAAAAGCTGGTTGTGGTCAACCGATATACTTAAGACGTGAATTATCTCTCTCAGGCAAATCCTGCAATACGTTTCATCCTTTGGGACTTTAGCATGATAATCTGAACTGAACCTGCTAACACGTGGTCATCTCGAGCACCCTCCAAACTTGTGCACTCACACCAAAAAAATGAGTCATGTGTGAGTGCACAACAAACTCAGCTTATTTGAAGACTGATTCCCGTCTACGCAGTCATTTACTGGGTAATGCACTAGGAAGTTGAATTTCAGGTTTACATCGTAATTGGAAACACTAAATCACCTTGACGTCGTAAGAGAACGAACCATGAAGAGAAATGTGGTAAGAGCCTTGTGCAGCAAATCCGGTAAATCGATCTCTATTGGATAGACGAATCAGCATCATTTCTGTGATCGTTATCGCGTCCCTTGAAACACGGCTTTGATAAATATTCTCGAGAGGTTCGATTGCTCGTTCTCTTCGGTTTATTGTCATTTTTAGCGCTCATAAACCTAGCTGAGAATTACACGATCCGTGCATTCACGACGGATATTCGTCCTCCATAGAGAGAAATTGAGGACCTTTTGCAGACAGTTTATTACAGAAGCAAATTTGAGATTTAACTGCTTCGTAAGTGAGCAAGCGTTTCGAATAAAGTTATGGTTAGTTCTTGATCGGTAGTGCAGTCAAGGAAAATAACCCTCCACCGACATCACTAGTCCAGTGAAATTATATTGTCGCATATTTGACGCACATCACTGCGAATCTAAAAAAACCAAGTTAATATGACTAACCCGAAATTATTGTTATACCCACTACTATATATAATTCCTCTAAGTAAACATTCACCACCAAGAACCATGCTAACGAGTGCGCAGTGGTTAGGAGTGTTCCCAAATGCAAAGTTGTCAATATCTCGATCACAAGATCTGAACAAGCAAATCTAGTCCTACGGAATGGTCAAAAGTTTCAAATTTGTCCAAGAGTATAAGAACATTAGACTGATTAGTCGATAGAATTTCATAATTCGCAGGCCGAAAATGCATTCAGTTTCCTCTACGATGTGTCATTGTAATACGAAAGTTGGCACGCTACTGAGGGTCCAAATTACTTTCGGCAAAACAACTATTGCGTACTTGACGAACATCACTATGATATAGGTTGAATTCTAGTCGGACTATCAGATTTCAATACTGAATTCCTTATCTCGAGAGACAACTGGTGCACAAACTTCTCGCAACGCAATACCTAAAAATCACCCATACATCCACTTTGAGATGGTCAGTCATTGATATCGCCAAAAGGATTAAGAAATATGATAGTGGTGCTGCCTGATGTATAACAAAACGAAAAATGAATAGTAGGGGACGAGGAAGTCAAATGACAAAATAAATTATTGACTGCAAATAAAGAGCGAACTTGAGGTCTAGGTTTTTTCCACGCCATAAAGCTATTTCAACATTGAGAGCTTTTCAAAGTGATTTTTTCAATCGGATCTTATCAGTTTTATAGTCATTTTTCTAAAAAGAAAAGTGTCAGGTCTTATTTTGCTGTGACTACATCGTCTCTCACGATTGTACAGTAGTAATCAAATTTTATCCTATCAAACTTTGCTGCTATCACTAAGAATCCACGACTCCATAGTCTTGCCGGATTTTTCGTATTTCATAATGTCGTTTGAAGCAGGCAGATACTCTGGCGATAGCCCACATTTATCGTACACTTTCCAGAGGTGACAGTGAATGACACTGTGAACGCAATAAATAATTGTTCCGGTCAAATTGGAGTCCGCACCACTGACAGTTCCGAAGGCAAAAGAACTTCACGGATAGCGATTTGTGTTGTGAAACTGTAACATTTAGCCGATCTCAGCACGGCTAATTTGTTTCCGACTGCTCCAGCACATGGGTGGCATTGTGTCCTTCATTTGATCTCTTGTCTTCTTAGCTTTCAGCGAGACGTCGAGAAAGATTGGAGAAAAGTACTAGCAGTGATTCTATTGCTTTTTTTCAAAGACCTGCTTTATATCATTTATTCATTGACATTTTTCTCTTCCAAACTAATCATTTGTTTTCTTCTGGACTAGTAAAGACCGCGTGTTAATTTGATATTATCAAGTATGTTCTATTCAACACATTGGACTAAACTTCCTGTCTCTTATCGCTTCAAATTTCCAAAGTATCTAATTCGTTTATTTCTTGATAAAGGATCAATTCACTTTTTTATCTGCAAGCGTACACCGCCTGTGATGTAGCTCACGTCGTGCAGACTTGTTTGTCGGTTTGACTCCCGCTGATTCATCTTCACTCTCGTTGTTCATGAGCGATGAATTAAGACGCATGTCGGAGTATTGTGTTCTCCCAAGGGTATGAAAAACGATGTGGTTAAATTTGGGCAGTAAGACTGATTGATTGGCTCTTCGATGGAATGTTTATTCGAATTCTCGTGAGTCATCTAAAGAGAAAATACAAGCAAATTATGCCATCTTTGATTTGCATTAATTTTACATGAATTTTCTTGCCAGAGATGGAAGCGAATTTATGTTATGGCTACCAGCATTGGTGTAGAAGCAGAACACTCCTTTATCAAACGTTGGACGCTCCTCTGACGGAATGCTTTTGTAATATTCAGGGCGAAGACGAAAAAGTGCCGCTTGAGCTTGATGAGACTGTGAAGATTCGGTAACGAAAGGTCTTTTTATGACTTGGTTCCCTCTATTTACACTCTAAGATGGGTAAAATTCTCTTCGATACTGACGAGGTGGTATCAAGAATAGGCGAAATAGAGTGGTAGACAGCACATAGACAGGTTCCATCTATTTGGAACTTCCATACGAGATTCAAATGAGGATGAGAGGCCAGCACTTGAATAGCAACCGAATTGTTGACGATCGTCATGAATTACTAAGCACACGGGATCTTGTGTGTGGTCCGCAACTTCTCACTTTCACTGACGATAGCGGTCAGTGAGTTCGGGAGCGGATCTGTCTCTCTCCTTTCCTTTCACAATTGTTCGTCCTGTTCTTCTGCTTGACTAATCACAGCACCCATCAACGCACTTTTCACTTTCGCTCGACTGCGCAGGCTTCAGTTAATTTTCTTATGAGCAGCGAGATTTATAAAAAACAACATGCTCACCTCATTTTACAAAGCTTACTAGAAGAAGCCTCGATGATGTATTCGGGCTGAGTTGGTGGAAGGTAACCACCCTTGAAGAAGGGAAATAACTGTTATCAATAATGTTTAATAATTTACACGGCCACTCCGAATATCTCTGAAACAATGAATTTATTCATTCAATTGCTTATTAACTTATTTATTTATCTAATCATAATCGCTGTGTGACTTTACAAATTATGTAGATCGCAACACTTATTCTATTCAATTAGCGACCTCGTATCAACTAACATTTTCTGGCTTGAGCGTAGCTTCGACTGATATTTGACGGCTTGATCTTTTCTATAAATATCACTGAGTGTTGGTAGATTTGCTTTAACTTTGAATCCCCAAGCTGCTTTACTAGGATATTTTGGGATGCTCACCGTAAAAGCACAAAAACGTGATCTCATGGCAGATGTTTTTGAGGATTCGAAAAACTGTATCTGAGTCGCGGAGTAATTCCCTACAAAAACTTTCTTCTTTTTCCCCCGGACTAATCTAAGTGAAAAACAATACCAGAATTAGCTAGAATCGACAACGAAGTCGCTCGTCTTCGAGCGTTGTAGATGAGCGAAGCATGTTTATACGGATCAGAGATGGTGGAAACCCGTTCAGTGGACTTGCCCTATCTTAACCCCCACCCATTGTTCATTATCTCCTTGTACGACTGTCCAACTAATTCGTTTAGCATCTCCATTCCGCTATTCTGATGTTCTGCCGACATATCTTCAAGTACAACTTTATCAATCTTATCGCTCTGTATATCCGAGTATTTTACAGCAATAATCGGCTTAACAATCAAATTCGATCTAAACTTGAAGTTCTATATTTTACAGAGGCAAAAGCCTATGCGGTATTGCTAATCAGACTGAAAACATTACGAACCTACTTTTTGTGTTACCCTCTTTGTACACTTATTAACAGTCTCATTGATGCTTGACTTGAATTTTATTGCCCCTTTTTTTCTTCAAAGATTGCTGATTGCTGAGAGTTACCTGGAAGCTACATTTCATCTCAATTAAATGCAACACCGACTTGTGCTCCCTAAATGATTCCCGTTGATAAGTGATAATTGATATCACTGATACGGTCAACTCAGACGAACCGCGCGCACGTTATAGCGTCCTAAGTACGATAATTGAGGCTCTCTAAGACTAATTTTTGGGTCCCTCAAGATCACTTTGAACACTTTTCTTATTTTGTGGGTCGGGCAGTGATACGACGATGTGAACAAAATAATTCATGGATTTTTGTTGATTACTAATTGACAGGTAATACTGATTTTAACGAGATGCTGTAGTTGAACGGTGCGTTATATTATGTTAAAATCTGCCTAGGATAAAGACAAGTCAAGGGCCTCAACAGTGTTCTGGTAACACGTGAACCTCAGAGAGGATAATAGCTTGTTGGAAGCCACCTCAGTTTCCGAATGTTGCTCATGTCTCATCATTCTTATGATTTTTTTTTAATTTTTGAGCGAACGGAAAAAAGAAAAAATCATTGGTCTTAATAAAACTATTAGAAAAGGTCAGATTGATGTAGAGCTATTAGAGGGTGACTAGGTTTAAGGTAAGACTGATAGGCCTGTCACAGTCACGAATTTTCATGCAATTATCTACAAATTTTTTTATTCAGTGGAACCAGCTAGTTTCCCTTTCAAAAATCACATTCTATAATTGAATGCAGCCTCTGACATGACCTTATTTAGATCATTCAGCGTGGTGTCACTACGAAGAAAATAGTGGAAATCTATGATTGCGAACTTCTTACCATTCAAGAGTAGTCTTTATTACGCAATGGTTTGTCATGTGCAACGTTTCCACATCAAGTTTCAAGCGGTAACCTTATCCGTCTGCCTGCATTAAGTTTATTTACTGTTTCACCGCATATTTCCTATTACACAGCACATTATGAACATATCTCGCACAGCTTACCGAAAGCACATCGTCCTTACTATCAGCTTAGCATTTTAGAGTGTCGATAATGAGTCTATTGCACGAATTCTCGAGCAGTTTCATCAAATTGTTGCGTCTTCGAGATATAAAACGGCATATTCTCAAGGATGATACGAAAAAAAAGATAGTGTTTTGACTTTTGAATGCGTAGATGGTTAGCGGACGGAACGAATCAAGTATGTTGACGATGATGACAGAGATGGGAGGGAGGAATGTGGGCCAAAATGAGCGAATATGAGTAGATTCGTTCCTTTCTACGATATGTCCCAGATCGCAAAGCGTAAATAGGTGTGGCGCAGTGATAATTTCCCTTTTACTCTTTCTCTTTTTTATCAACATATTGTCAGTTGCAAAATTCATATCGCATTCAGATTTTCTATGATGCATTTGTTCGAATGATATGTGACGAACTGTAAATTACTTCTTCCTTAACTTTTTGAAAGGATTGCCTATAATCCGATAGTTATATGACTACTCAGATTAAACTAAAACCATTTAAATATCATTCTTTTGGCATTTTTTGCTACTTACCGGAGAGTCCGCTGATCATCTCAGAAGACTCATCAACATTATCCGCTCTTATCGTCATTCACATATCCATTCTCATCCCACTGTCTGTGAACACCCCGATTTTTATTATACTATTTACTCTCCTCTTTTTATCCTCTTCAGCACCACCTATGAGAGCATTTCTTTTGTACAGATAGAATTTGAAATGGAATGGGGTTGCATTTTCCTTATCGTCTCTCTAGCGTGGGCTGCACAAGAAGAACATTTTATCGACGTGAAACAATTAGTGAAAGTGAGTGCTGTAATTTTTTCAATTTTCTCTCATGCCAACATACTCTGCTTATGTCACTGCACTCGTTCATTAGTATGAAAGAAATTTTCGTGTGATGTCTACACTTCCGCTGAATCTATAAGAGCTTCAATGATTACGCACCTACTTAGGTTTTATGGTCACTTACACTGGTCCATGCGCTTTCTGTTTTGCTTCGATAATTGTCATTCTCATCAATTTTTAGGGAACTATCGAGGCAATGTCAAAGATACCCATGCCACAAAATGGCACTGATCCTATGAACGAAAAAAATTCTGAGCAATTATACAAGTGGGTAACTGGAAAGGGAACTGGATGGTTTTTATGGTTTTCGCAGTACTTTATATTCCCTTAACTTCATGTTAGAGATTGCAGGTTGATACAAGTGCCGGCAGATATCATGGGCAAGCTGGCTGCCGATGCTGGGTATCTCGACGCTTATACGACAACTAGCGGGCCATGGATTGTCCGCAGGTTCTTGTTCTTAGACACTCTATTCTTATCACTTTCACTAACTAATAAACGAGTCCTGTGGTAAATGAAAAGACACAAACTAGAGATGAGTTAACAGATACTGTGAGTATAATACCTTAGCGGCAACAATGTCGAAAAACATCTAAACAAAGTAATTTTTCTCGTGTTTCAGAACCTATATTTTGTGCTTTTCCATTACCGCTTCGTAAGCGTATCTTAAAAATATTGTCCACGTTATTGATGGAAAGAAAAGACAGAGGACATTTTATAACTCATGATCCGCCCTGTTAAAATCCTCGCTCAAGAGCAGAACATTCTTAGCATCATTTCAAAGCGTAGAATTTTCGAGACAGCTGCTTTCTTCACTTAATGAATTTCTTCTATCAACTTAACCATGTGGTGAAATAAGAACAGATCTAGGAAGCTGAGACGACTTTCGGATTGCGTAATCGTGGATCTGAACCACCTTGGTTTTCAAGTTTTTTTTTTTCATTTCTTCGCACGTTTGTGTATGAGTTCATATAGTATCCTACTGTTCAACATATATTAGGTAGATAATATTCTTTAAAAGTGCTTTATTTACGTGCTGACTTATTTTTGGCAACGATTTTGTGAAACACGGGAAAGAAATTTCTTAAAAGTTGAATCACTCTAATAGACGATAGGAGTTGTACGATCTGTACAGTTTACTCTAAGGATAGAAAACTCCAAGTCCGATATATGTCATTTCAGGAGGATCATGACGAGTTCTGAGGAAGAACAGCCATTTACACAGGTGCCGCCCCACTTGTAATTTTACTATTTTTACTCCAGAGACTTTCTACGGTTCAATGAATTTTAATTTTATTACTATAAATTGACCTTTCAATATCACGCATTAGCGAATTGTTGAATGAACTCAGATTGGTGTGACAGATTATCGCGTTTTTATTTCAAATTCTCACTTTTCTCTTTCTCGCTATTCTTCAAATTTGGGAGCTTAATTTCTTATGATGGTTCTCATGTCACTTATGAGAAAGTTAATCATCTTTCAAACACTTCATTAAGGATGACTCCAAAGTGGAAGCAGCTTCACGAAAGAAGAGGAAGCAAATGAAAAGCAAGGATCCCACTTTGATTTCCATCTCAGAGTGAGACTTCACTTGTATATAGCCCTTATACAGAGCGAAATCATAAACCCCATTATTAAGTAACTAAGTAATTCAAGAGGTCTTCCAGAACTGTATTGAATCAAATCAAAAAATTCACTATATCAGATTCTTATCCCATTAATCATGACTAGTCATACAAACTCTTCTTCACAAACTGGCATGAAGATACGGAGAACGTGCGCTTTTGCTGTTCGATGGACATTAGACATCGAATAATCTATTATCCATAATCGATTAACAGTAATACGTTTATTCACCATTAATACTAATGTGAATCCATAAAGCAGGTAGCTGCATGGGTATTGGTCTTTGAGCCCTGAAAATACGTGTTAGCAATTGTGTGTCAAACTCATAACGAAGACTCTAATTTTTGAAGACTGTCGATTGGGGCGTCCATGTCTACTTGTGATCGCCTCAATCTACGCTTTCTGTAGCACTCAAAAAACTATGATCCTCTGAGTCTGAAGAGATTATTGTTCCATTGTCAGTTCCCAAAAGAAGGAAGAACTTAAGAGGTCTCAGGCCAGAAAAAGGAGACAATTGATCGACGCATTCAGTACGGTGTCCAAAATGATCCCGTGATCGTCAAAAAATTGTAGAAAAGTTTCTTCCAATTTTCTATTCACTCAACGAATGCCGCGAATATTGAACCTCTAACGCAAAAAATGAAGGTAGAATTTCTTTTTTCGGTTTTGTTAGCGGCTAAAGATTACCGTCTCTGTTAGCTTTGAGAGCTAAGAACAAATAGACTCAACTACTTTCAATAGGTCTGATAAAATAAAGGTAAATGCGGTAAAAAACTCGTCATTCCAGGCTTATCTCAAACGTCAAACAACAGTTGCCGACTATTCCTGTCATGCCGATGCGATCGCCTGCTGAAATGGTATGTGTAACCACCTTCAAGCGATTGTTGAAGAGAACAACTAGTAATATGACCGCTTCTCACAGTTATCTGTAATCACAGCGATTAAGCCATTTCGTACCAGCCATTCATCGCGCAGCTGGTCACCGCAGTGAATTCAGTAATTATTGGGGTCGTTACATAAATTCTTTCGCGATTCGACACTTTTGCTAATTCATTTGTCATTGAATTGAAGAAATCAATTAATCAATAATATAATCACCATCATGATCAATGATATACAACCATTTGCTGGACAGAGATTGCATTCCCTCGCACCCAGAAAGACAGAAGGGATAGAATCGAAGAAATCGGGCCACGTCTGTTTGAACTGGTTGCAGTCTTCAGGTTTTTTCGCGCACAATTTCAAAGATGAAAACAAGACTGATGGGAAGTCGATTTGGATGTTTCTCTCGCTGTGCTGCGGCCAGCTTTCGGGGTCGTTTCCGTTGACGTCGGCGCTGATTGTCTAGCTATTGTCAAGCAGTTCCTATAACGCTAGTATCGTAATATCCAATTCGTTGATTAAAGCCTCTCCAACATACCACAGCCTTCGGGCAATAACTCTATCTGAAATAGAAAGAAAAGCTAAGCAAAATTGCACAACAAAGGAAATGATGCGAGAACTCAGTATTCAGAAGCTGGTAAGCAGCAAAGGATCGACGAACAAATTGCTTGAGATTCTCGTCCCATTGTCTAGTTCAAAAAATGGAGAAAGAGCTTCAAAAAGGATTAAGAGACATAAAAAATTAGTTTTGAAGACCAGTTTCATAACGGACTTGCGCTACAGTGTGCATACGGTACAAAATGGCATGACCACTCGGTACTACGTTGATTTGCAGCCTGACACGCGGTGCGGTCGGTTCAAATTTCTATCATTTTTTGAGCGATTTTTGTGATCAGTATAAGATGAAATATGACTGAAGGGACTGAAGCTATCAACAGCAGAAAAACGCCATTGCTTCCTAATAAGCTTGAAAACATCCAAAAGCTCGCCAAATTAAAATTTATGATCTTATCATTACTATTCGAGCCAACTTGTCATGTGGTCTGGTAAGGGCTCTTGTACAGCAGTCGAGCAGAGCCCGTTGTTTTTCGATATTTTTATAGTCAGTTCTTTCGGAAGCTCTACTCCCTTACAGAGAGCCATCGAAGACGAACGTTTCACACTCTATGTCAAGCGAAATTTTTACCTAACACAGAGTGTTTGCGCACTCGATTGCTCTTTGGCTGGTATTTTTATCATATTATACCTTTATTTCGAGTGCTTTATAAAGATCACGCTCAAATTTCAATAGATCTTTTGAATATTATTTGAGCCAACTTGTCATGTGGTCTGGTAAGGGCTCTTGTACAGTCCGATACACGTGCTTCGGCCTTACAGACTCGTCACTCGGACAGAGCCCAAAAAGCCAAAGAGCATCGAGTGCGCAAACACTCTGTGTTAGGTGAAAATCTCGCTTGACATAGAGTGTAAAACGTTCGCCTTCAATAACTCTCTGTAAGGGAGTAGAGCTCCCGAGAGAACTGACCATAAACATATCAAAAGACGACAACTCCGCCCGACTGACGAGCCTGTTAAGACGAAACACGTGTATCCGGTTGTACAAGAGCCCTTACCAGACCACATGACAAGTTGGCTCAAATAATAATGAAAGGATCCATTGACATTTGAGCGTGGCCTTAATAAAGCACTCGAAATAAAGGTAACATTTATGATTTGATAATATGATAAGATGTTTCGAGCTTTTTATAAGGTCTAGTATGGCACTTATACAGTACTAGACAGACCTGTTTCGCCTTTCCGGATTTGTCAGTAGTACGGTGCCTTTCGGTTCTGCCGATACCTTGGATGGGGATGTGCTCCTACATATAAAGGAATCGATGCCGAATAATAGATTACCGCAAATCAGGTATAATATCTCCCGACACTGCGGTGATCAGCAATCGAGCTCTAGCTGGTAAAATAAATCAAACCTCTTCGTTCGACATTCGAATAAAATTTTTGTTCTACGATGCGATTGTAAGATATTTTTGGATATGTCTGTCTATACTGTCGTAAGAATCTTATTAATTGTGCGCTGATAAGAAATTTAAGTTGCTTGTGGAGCACCTTAGAGCTGCTAATCGTAGATGTTGCGAGATCAATTCAATAAACGAAATAAGAATAAAGGATAGAGGATAAAGTTCTCGGCGCCGATCAATCCCTGAGGGATGCGCCATGCATTAGTCTTTGATTTTTCACATTTCGTTTGAGGTGACTGAATGCACATCTGGCCTCTACAATGACTCGCGATGACCTCTCGATGTAGCGAGTCAGTGCTGCTTATCCTCTCACATAAGCCTTAGACCAGTCTGGTACCGACCCCGAAGGAATGGATGGCTTGGTGAGACATGAGCGCGAGATCGAACCATTGACCTCGTGTGCGGCGCAGAACACCTCTAACCACTGTTTCACATGTGCTCAGAACTAAGAATAATAGTAATAAATGAATTATTGACAAATGAAAACCATAGTTGTGCCAGGGAGCACACTCTTTGGGACAAGCCTCAGTGAGCCGAGACGCTGGGCGGTGATCGATGCATCACAAAATATACTACATATACTGAAAGGGTTCAACGTATGCTTTGCACCCTGTCGCAGTTTGCCGCTTTCTCATTTTTAAGGCATACGATCAAAACATGTGATGAGCTGTCATACTTGACTATATCGCAAAAATATGCCAAATGATCTAGTGTAATTCCCAAGTAGACAAAGTATAAATGAGATGATGCCAAAGAAATTAGCTTCTAATTAGGTTCATGGTAAAAAGGAATACCCAGCACTGCTTTGCATGCTATTTCAGGCGTCTTCATTGGCAAACTCGGCCAACATTGTTGCTCTTCCCGTGCTGCAAGGTGCCACCGAGTTAGTCTTATTCTTGTCCGTTGTTTTCTATTGTTTCGTCCTTCATCTCTACAGTAAACTTTTATTTCAGTACATCCCGTTCACACATTCAACCACAATATGTCTACCAACCGATTATAAAACCAGATGGAAAGACGTGAGTACCCCTTTTTTCTCTGCTCTGATTTTATTCCTGTTCTAAATATTCGTCTCTTCAAATAAATTTTCACAATGTTGCGAATCAATAAATACTATAACCTTTCTCGTTAATTTGCGATACAATCGTACTCTGTATCGTACTCCCCTAAAGCAGTAGTGCATAAAACTACCCATGAGCCAAAAAAAAAAACCAGCAAGTCTGTTGTTGTTCTCACCTCAGAAGTTTCCATGAACTGGGACAGTACCGCGACACAAAGCCGATCACATCAGAGCATATCATTTGATATGACAAGAATAGAAGAAAATCCATCGAGAGAGAACTATCTGCTGCTTAATAATAAAAACTGGATTTCATGGAAAGTGTTAAACAAAAGTGGAAACTTGAAATTTTTCTTTGATTGTATTCATCATCATAAAGAAAAAGATTTGAAGTGATCTGACAGATATTTTAAGCCTTTCGTGAGGTCTGATATGGCGCTTGTATGATGCTCAAAGTACGTTCCGGCCTTTTGGCCTCATCAGTAGCACGGTGTGTTCGGCTTGGCCAATCTCTTGCGAAGTAGTATACTTCTTAAATATAAAAGAATCGACGTCGAACATGTTACATTGCATGTGTGTAGAAAGATCTCATCACACTGTAGTGATAACAGATCACTGCTTGCACAGTGATAATATCACCTACCATTGCAGTGATCAACAATCGATTGTTCATGGCCGCTAGATTGAATCTGAAGTACTTGCATGATTATTTGGATTTCTCTTTACAGGTATTATCAGCAACTTCTTATTCTCCCAGGGAAAGTTACCCCCAATGCTGCTGAGCTGGGACTTCAACCTTCCACTGAGAGATCATCATTCATCCAGGAAATGCCGATTCAGCCCAAGGTAACCACATGCTCTTCAACTACTTCATATCGTTTTAATTATTCGATTATTCATTCTTAAGCAAACAGACGAGCCCATTGCTTCTTTGCAGTTTACTTTGTCAATTCATTTCCGTGCTTTGATATCATCTACAGGGCACGTGTAGGGGAGTAATAAATTAGAAGATCGGTTCTCACTGGATCTCTACATAAAAGATGAAAATCATCTAACGAATTGTCTTTTTTACAAAAAGTTTGTGCAAGGTTAAAATCTCCTTCAAGAACGGCGGCTAACAACTCCGCGATTTCGCTGTACTTAGAAGTTGCTAAACTCATGAAGAGATCAGCGGTGTGTGGTCACTTAGTGGGAAATGACATTTTCTCATGATTTCAATATTTCATCTTTGAGCCGAGGTTGATGAGAACCAACCTTTTGATTTACTACGAAATAAGGCATTATAATACTTTTGACTTGTGAGAGACGTGTTATTATCAGGGCAAAGAATCCTCTCAATTCGCTTGAAGACCTACTTTCCTTGCCGCTGCATAAAATACAGAGTCGTTTTAATCTCATCAGAAATGGAAATTTACATGAAATGCGAAGCCTACTCTCCCTAGTACAAAATATACATATGTATTCCCTACGAATCGTTTGAGAAGTCTACAGAATGAACTGTTTGCAATAGAAATGAAGACGTCTGATAATCCCTTTTGAGCCATGCATGTGGTCTCTTATAGAGCAACTTATAGAGCACAGTGCACGTGTTTCGATCTTGACAGTCTCATCAATCGGGCTGTACTCTTTGTCTCCTGCCAATTTTCTCGGAGTGCTTCAGTCCCCTTTACTGAGAGTAGGCAACGACGAATATTTTACACAATTCATCAAGTAAATTATGAATGACTGGAAGTGTTGTGTACTCGATTGCTCTTGGCCGTTACATCTAATATATCATAACTTTCGTAGCGAGCGTTTTCTAAAGACCGTGCTAAACCTTTATTATGCCTGGCAATCATTTTGAGCCATGCATGTGGTCTGTTACAGGACAACTTATAGAGCCCGGTACAAGCGTTTCATCCTTAACAGTGTCAGCAACCGGGTGGCACCTTCGTCTTTTGCCATGACTGTCAAGGCCGAAATACGTGTATCGGGCTCTATAAGCTGCCTTATAAAAGACTACATGTTTGACTCAAAAGTGTTTATCAGGCTTATTGAAAGTTGAGCGTGGTCTCACAAAAACACTCGAAACGAAAGGTAAAAAATGCCTGTACAAAGAATTTTATTGTGCTTTCTTTTGGGGTGATTTTTTGGAGAATAATAGTAGCAGTGGCCATCTCTATGTGCAATAATATTCGCAATAATATATAGATAAGATTCAAAAGAATATTTGAAGAACATTGCGTAATCAAAATTGATCAAAATTAAGCTTCAATGAGCCTAAAACATCATTTCAAAGAACTCTAGAAGAGAATCTGAGATAGACAATCTGAGACGCGCCGTAAATGCCAAGAGTTACTGCATCAGAAAGTGTGTCCCTTATTTGAAACGTGCACTGTCATTGCTAGAATTGTAGTAGAGGATTCGAAAGTTCCACCCATCACATTCCGCAGGGTATGGATACTATACTGTCCATGTCCTCTCAAACACCCCTTTAACTAAATTTCGTCTTTAAAAAACTCCTTTTTTCTGACGCGTGATCTCTTTTTCTTTTTTTCTTTCTGGAAATCAAGAGACCGAACAATTTTATCAAGAGACCACTTCACCGCACCTTCTTCCGAAATCTATGGAAACTATAAACTGAAACGGGTACACATGGATATCGTGCTGCATTCGAAATGGGAAATGAGCCATCCGGCACATGTTGATGCACATATGACCGTGCAATTGATACTGTGCTTAGAACAAATAGAGCTCAGTATCGTGCCAAGGCTAACATGTTGATACTATGCTAATTTGAGATGATAACAAAAGTAAATTTAAAACATTTAGTTCTCAGAAGTCACTGTATATGCATCAGACATGCAATCTTTTCAATTGTATGATTAGGCGGAGCGTATGGCACATCTTCAAGATTTGATCACCGCAAAGCGATTGAGCCTTTATCAGTCTACCTTCCAATATGAATTTATAATCTTACTTATAATCGATATTCGAAAGAGTACGATTTCAGAAAATTATACAGGGAAATTTTTCCGTCACCGCTCCAACGTTTCCTCCTCCAGTGGAATTTTTCCGAACAAATAACCGTCCTTACCTCTCCACCACCACCACTATTCCGACCACCTTCGGCCTTTCGGTGCGTTCTTCTTTGTATTTCAACTTTGAGTTGTGCTTATTGTGCTTTATCACTGCACTGTCTTCGTTTGGCGGTCTTTTGTAATGTACAAGAACTAAGAATCTTACGAATTACGAAATAGCTGCGCATGATTATAACGTAAAAGCGATCTATGTTTGAGAAGGGAGTGGAATGTCACTAAAGTAGTTTTGTTTCTAAACGAAATCATTCGCAGGTTGGTTAGTCTTCCTGTTTACATTGTTATCTGCTCCATGCAAAATTTTTGCTTTTATTGGTAATCATTAGAATCGTCAGCTAATCACGTATTTCTTACCCGTGTTTTCTTTCTGCTTTTTCACTTGAATGTTAGCTTCTTTTTGCTCTTTTCGACATTTGAAGCATGAGCAATCAAAAAGTTCAAAGTTTACCTTTTTTCAAAACAGGAGCATCTCCAGAAAGTTATCAAGCCACCTACAACTAATGTAGAAATGGCTTCGCAAAACGATTCCCCACATCAAATACAGGCAGTGCAGAGCGACTCCGTCGCCATCCCATCGCGACAGATGCACTCAGAAGCGTAAGCATTCAACATATATTCCGCAATGATGAAGAATAATCTATTGTGCTCAGAGTCGAATTCTCAAAACAACGTAATCCAGTTTTCACGACCGAACTACCAAGTGGCGACCAGCAGCAAACCATCGCCCCTATTTATCAAGAAGATGCTTCGGTTTCCAAGCCACTTGTAAAGGTAATCGGCATGAAGCGCACGTCCTTTTTTCAGCTAACATACAGCTACCAAGTCACAAGACATGCCGTTTTTCTCACAAAAACTGTCATATTGAGTTGGCTACACTGTTAGATATTCAAAGAGGAGTAATAACTTATGAAATTACATGATTTCGAACAAATGATTCAGGTGGCACAAACGAGTCCACTTCGAATTCGAACAATCCAGAGCCGCTTTGAACGCACAAGCAATGCCATAACGGAGAGAATCAATCCTCTCAGACACGCTGAGAATCCAAGGACGCCAGTGGAGCAGAACGTGGAGGTGTGGCCATGTTGAAAGTTTCTTGTTATTCTCACGTTTAACAATTGTATGGAGATTTCAACAATTCAAGTATTTCAGAAGTGAAGATGGTATTCACAAAATCGGACCCGTTACCCAATAGTAATTTCTCTTCAATTTTCAGAGCATGGAATCAAAACTGTCGCATCGGAATCGAAAATCGCGAAAAGTTAGAAAATCAAAGAAGGCTTTGAACAGAAAGAAAAACCGTGGTAATTATGTGATCGAGACGGTGCAACACGAACACCTTGAGTCTATCCGAAGAATGCCACAGAAGACATACAAAACGGTATGCTTCAATCAAAGATGGTGAAAAATCACTGGTAATTTACTAGCTAGTGATAAATAAGTGCTATATTATAACTACTCAACAATAATAGTTCCCCAAGGCAACTACTGAAACCAGTCTATGCTAAGCTTGAGTTTTCCAACGTAAAAATCTTGGGTACAGAATAAAAAATCGTCAGACTGAATTTTTTCACATCTACTTTTTCTTCCTGCAACTATGAAAAAAATTTACATACTAATGCAAAGCGATAGGAACGGTTTTTGAAAACTAGCTTTTTTATGTTTTTTATTTATATTTCCCTACTTTGTTCATGTTTTCTAATTCATCTAAACAGTACCAGCCGGAGTAACTGGAAAAAAAATTATCGGATAACAACGTTGTTCCTAAGCTTGCACTCAATCAACTTAAAGCATTTTCATTTGAGTGGGAGTTTGAAAGCGGGCATTTAACATTAAGCCTCATCGGGCCAAAGTGTTCACTCCCTTGAGTGATCAAATAGTTCAAGGATTTGTTCTTCAGACAGCAAATAATAGATAGTCTCTACGTGACTAGATAGCACTTGCTTACGCCTAACTACTTGAAGGCGATATAATCTTTAGAAAGACTCTAATCAGAATAATTTTTCTTCCTAGAAACGAGCCTTTACAAACTTTTGGAACATCACTGCATTTGATTTTCTTCTTCTCTCGCAAAACCCTCACGAAGAATAACGAGACTATGTGAAAATTATGGAAAATAAATTTACTTACTCTCGAGACTTCACTAAGAATTTTGATGATAGTGCAGAGACCCTGAAGCTCCTTTCAGCTTCAATTTTTACCTTTACTCATTTTATTTTTACCACTGCAGCGTTTTTCTTCTTACATTGAACTTTATGACATCACACCACCGCTAAAAACAAGTAAATAAGCACAATTCTGTTTGATTATGCATATATCTAAGATCTCAGCTTGACTGGGTTAAGAGTTGATAGCGATTACCGGCCAAACTGTTGACTGTTGGTTGCTGACACATTGGCGCGTTGATGCATGGAAAGAGTGGTGGCAAAACAGTCGTTGGTGTTGTAATTGCTTAAACACACGCCCTAGGAAAGGATGAAGTGTGGGTTCGAGTCCCGCCTCGAGAAAGTTTAGCACATCACTCAACATTATTGTGTAAATTCATAGCTCCTGATTTTCTTTTTTAAGCAAAACACGAGGTGTTACATTGACTTTATTTCACAGCTGACGTTGTTTCACGTCATTGACGTTTAACGTCAGCTGTGAAATAAAGTTAATGTAACACCTCGTGTTTTGCTTGAAAAAGAAAATCAGCAATTATATTAAAGCATGCCGAGGTTAATAGACAGTCGGTCTTGGGAATTATATTCATAGCATCATACCACCGCTAAAAGCAGTTGAATCAAAAAATTCAGTTTGATCATCGATCTGAACTCCGTTAGTCTGAAGGCAACCTGTACTCAGTAAGACGATGATGTAATATGCCTCAGCCTTTTGATCAGCCATAACTTAGATTAGACCTAAATTTAGTGAGAGACTAACGAGACTAACTAGATGTAGAAGAATGAGTGGTCGGGCAAATGTGCCTCAGTGGTGTAGTGGTTGAGCACGCGTCCCCGGAAAGGATGAAACGTGGGTTCGATTCCCGCCTGAGGCCGCGTTTTTGTTCACCACTCAATTCTCTTAGTTATATAAGAACATAATAACACTGCGAAAAAAGCAGTGAAAATACTGTAATTTCGAAGTTTTAGTGAGAGATTTATATCGTTGAAATACTTTTCAGCAGTATCTAGAGAGAGTGATGAATCAAATACCGTATTCACGAAGGAGACTCGAACGAGCGCACGCGTCAAAAACTTCCAAGCGAACAAACGTGAGCTAATTCAAATCTCACTAAGCTTAACATCCACAATTAAAATGGCGAGATGTTTCAGTATGATCCAGTCGATGTGTCGATGTCTGAGGAACTTGTAAGCTTCGACCAAAGAAGTGATTTGGAGAGTAGGAGGAAGAAAGACAAAAAACCGGTAGTGCTAGCAAAGAAAAGAAAAAGAAACGGAAAGGTCACAAAGCCGAAGAAGACGTAAGTTTTACAGAGCTGTCTAGCTTGTTTCCATTAGTAAACTGAAAAAAGTGCTCTATTCAAATTACTTGTTGCGCAGTTTTACTTTCGCAGTACCCTCTGTCTAACAATTAATTTCCATTCATGTTGATATTCGAGCGTTCACGATGGAATCTTCTAAATTTGCAAATTGTTGCTTTCTTATTAGATTAGCTGATATTTGAGAGCACGGTGATTCTTCTTATGAGATCTCTCAACAACAGCAAAAAAATTCTACCCATTTATGATTCCCTTTGGACGTTTGGTAGTTGGTAAGATGGCGCAAAACGGTGACAATGACTTGGAGAAAATTTTTGTACAGTTGCCTCAGTTTTACTCTCTTTCTTTATCACTCTGGACAGATTTCCTTTTTGGATTCATTCGGATCAATAATACTCTATTTTCTTGTGAGCAAACACGAGTCCGATAACAACAAAATACATTCACTACAACAACTGTTGAAGTTTTGACAGTTTCGTTTTCCTCAAATCCTGCAAAATCGATCTGACGCGCAATCTACTCAGTCAAGCACTTTCACAAGTTATAAAGAAAAAGTTGATTTTTTAATTTCGTAATGTACGCTGTTATCACCATCGTTTTAAGTGTTTTTTTGATGCCACGCTCAAATTTCAATGCGCTTAATAATTATTTTTGACCTATGCATGTGGTCTGTTATGAGCATTTATACAGTGGAATGCACGTGTTTCGGCCCTGCAGCCTCGTCAGTTGCACAGTGCCTTTCGTTTGAGCCAATCCTTTCAGAGGTGAACTTCCTTACATAGAGGAAAAGGAGACGTAAAATTTACACGCGCCGCCAAGTGATAAAAATTTCCAAATGGGCAGTGCTGAAGTAACAAAAATCACCAAACGGACAGTGATTAAGGCGCGTGTGAATATTGCGTCTGCTGATCCTCTGTGTAAGGGGGTTCTTGCGTGAGAGGAATTGGCTCAGACGAAAAGCACCGGCAACTGACGAGGCTGTAAGGCCGAAACAAGGGCATTGCACTGCGTAAGTGCCCATAACGGACCGCATACATGGCTTAAAAAGAATTATCAGGCGTATGCTACATATTCTTAACATAGCATTTCTTACGCAGTATATTTTGATGCGAATTTCCAATGACGTAAACTACTAGTGTACTGATAAGATGTCAGGCTTTTCGCTTAGGTCTTCAACGCATACGACTTAGTACATTGCGTGCCAAGGATTCTTTTGCCCAGTAAGCTGAGCTTTTCAATCTGCTAAAGTTCTACAAGTAATCGCTAACTTCTTTTCATCTTGGCACCAAAGATCAAGCAAAGGAGTTTTGATTATCGAAATGAACGAATGCAGACAATTTTATTCAGATTAGAGACGAAAAACGTTGAGATGGAAATTGATGACGAAAAGCTTACTTGGGATCCCCACTACGACGAGATGGTTAGGTCCTTTCATATAACATCGTCGTCGCCAAATGATAACACCTTTAGTTTAGGAAATTGCTACGCCGGTCATTCTCAACCGAAGGACGTTGCAGATGAACAAGTTGAATGATGATGAGAAAAGCAGTGCAAAGAATAGTGAACGGACTGCAGAATATCACCAAGAAGTCCAACGTCACTCCAGAAAGACAAGGAAAGGGAGAGTTAAGCACGATAAGGTACATTTTTTCTATGGCGATGTCGAGCAAAGTTGAATTTCGAGAAATGTAGATATAAAATACGTCAGAGACAAAATTACAGCGCATATTAAACGTAACCTGATTAGCACAATTTGATAAAATACCTAAACTTTGGAATTCGTTAGGTGCACGAGATCGTAGACAAGTTCTTTCAGATCTCAACCTCACCCACATACGCTGAATCGCCTCTACTACGTCGACACTGCTTAAACATTAGAACGTTTGCTCGACAGTTTGGTTTCAACGATGTGAGGGAATTCGCTCGAGGCACGTCTGAACTGGACATTATCTGAGTTTAAGTATTTCTCAACAACAAAATTTTCATAGCGCCAGCGTAGGATATTTGAGAGCAAGAGTTCGACTAAATGTAAAACTGTGAGAAAGTCATTTGCCGGGCATGTACCTCATACTTATGCCACTTGAATCGTTAAGGCATGTCAACAATATATGTAAACTAGGATCAACATTTGAGTGCCCACAACAATCATCATCGTTTCATTTCTTGATCAACCATCACCAAGTCCTTATGTTCAGAACTTGTTTGATCTTGACCAATGCATCGATAAATTCCTCCAAGCCTAGCGACTGAATTCTTTATTTTCTTTTTTATTTGATCCGTCTTCACAATTTTTTTCACTACGCCGATTTTAAGACCTCCACTTCGTCTTCTTTATGAACGTAGTAGAATACTTCTTAGTTCTTCGTCTTCTTTATGAACGTAGTAGAATACGGATCAAGCAAGGGCATGTTTTCTTGTAATCTTCAAGGATAGTCACGGTGGGCCGTTTTGTGCGCCGTTCGTTGATGATTGCTGGAGAGTGTTTGAAGGGCGAGGATCAGTCCCGCACCGCAACGCACCGTGCATCACAGGTACTCTGCCACGGTTCCCCCGCAATTGACTTTAGCACTTCAAAAATCAGCTATCTTTCTAACTTTGTGGTGTACCAACAGAGCTGTTTTAATTATGTAGCCGTGTTTTCTTATTGTTAGTTCGATCATCGTGACTCTTATTCCCAGTTTCTAAGAAGAAAAGGTGGATTGTTGTTGATGAAATCATATACTTGATACTAATCTGAGAATGACTTGTTAGATGAGATATAGTATAAATAGAGCTCCTAAGCACTGTCGTCAAATTCTTCAGAGTCTTCAGGTGGGTTAAGAGATCATTGTAGAGAACACCTCCAAACTGTACTTGTGCTAAAGCACACAGAACCTCTGGAAGACATGTGTAGAATACGTCCACAAATACAGTTTCAGTATAGTAGACTGCAGAGGATTGTATCCGTCATAAATCGATGTGCCTTCAAATGAATGTAGATAGCAAAAGAAAAGGGCAAAAATAGGCGATTTCGCCATAATCTACTCTTTTTTCAGGTCTCGCTTTGAACAGTATAATATGACAATGCATTCATTTTTTGGGCCTTTCATGAGGTCTTTTATGGGCACTTATGCACTGCGAAACAAGTGTTTTGGCCTCGCGTTTGCGCAATGCCTCGAAAAAGGTGTTCACTTTACACGCACACTGTAACATGTCGACGATTCCTTAAGGTAAAGTGTGTGGATCTCTACTGGAACGGATTGGCTCATAGGAAAGGCGTGGAAACTGAAGAGGCTGCAAGGCCGAAACACGTGTATTGCGTTATATAAATGCCCATAAAAGACCTCATTAAAGGCGCAGAAAATGAATACATCGTCGAAAGCGATTTGTTTGCAGAGCACTGTGAATTTATCGAGAACTACTACCCATATCTGACGTGTGAGAAACGGCGAGAATACGTAATGGAATGCCAAAATCACTATTGAGCTTGCTGATGCCAGCAATATCCGCATTGATAGGTCGCTACTTGCCAACTGCCATAGTCAACGAACGTTTCATCTGTACATTGCAAACGTTATCATAATTTCACTGTGCAATTATTATGTTGATTGTTTGTATATTATGGACTTTTTCCGATCTTGTTGATTAATAAAAGTTTATTGCTGTACGTATAACGACTGTTTACCCTTTAACGTATTTTCGATAATGCTAACACCTGGAATGACAGTTTTTCGCTGAATGCTATGCGGATCAATTGCTACTTAACTGCCTGATCTGTTTTCTTATGATCAAAAATTAACCGCGCGCATTGTCATACACACAGGCAATGAAATATGAAGGAATTGAAATGTGGCTGAGTCTGAAGTCCATACGGCTATTTTTCACATTAGCACCTACGTGAGTTCAGCGAACGCAAGATGCCTACTGCAGCAGTAGGCGTGAAATCGGTATGAATGTTCTATAAATGAGTTTACCTGAGCTTTCCCAAATTTATCGGTTCAACGACATTTCAAGTATCCAATGGGGTGCCAAAGTGATTCAAATTTCGTGTTCGCAGTCACAGAAAGTTAGTAGAAACTGAGGACCATTTCTCATTGCGCACTCATTCCGCCAATATGAGATGCACTTGATGCACAATGTTTTCTGATTAGGTTGTTAGAGCAATGGGCATAAGACGTTTTTTACACAGTTCGTATGTTGCGAGGATTAACAGAAGTATACAGACGATGCAAACTGTAACATTTGCATGCTACAAAACATTAGCATTCACAAACAGTTGATATCAGTGAGATGATGTGAGAATAAGAGTTTAAAATATGTAATATTGCCTTCAAGGGTGCACGACGGAAGATGTACATTGGAAAAATCGCATCTATGAAGTTCTTGCTATTTTACAACAAAGAATCGTGCCTGTTCATTATTAATGACTATGCTCAATAACACACGTAGAGACTTGGTTCTCTTCTGTCTTAGCCAACCAATCTTCTCAGGCCACCCGAGCTGTAAAATCGGTGTCAGGCATTTCTGGAAAGAGCTTCGTCAAATTGACGACCTGAATTTTATGATAAAATTGGGGACAAGTCCTGGCCTTGGCGAGGGTGTCCCAGGATTTCAGGAAGAACACACTGATCGTGCTTTCTTAAGCAAACTAAGTAACAGTGGTGCCAAGCTTCCTTTACATTTTATCGACCTTTACACTATTATAATTTACCAATTTATCGCAGTAACAAAATTCATCGGTGTCTGAGAGTGTACAAGAACAGCGAAAGTATGTTAGCGCTTTTCTTGCACCAATAAAACTCCTCTCAATTCATGTGTGCTGACGTGCAAACTCTTAGAAAAGCAGATTCTTGCATATTCATTCACTAAGCCAAGAACGTAGTCTTTCGGCTTCCTTCCGTTCTACGGAAACAAATGAAAAAACGACCTCTTTCGTTGGGAAAGAAATTTAGAGCTTTAGGTTTTTGTACAACGGTGGGTTTTGACTTGCACCTCAGTAACGGAAGGGCGGAACGACGGAGTTTGAAAGTGCTATTTTATGCCTCATTATACTCTGGCTCGTCCATCTTTGTATGCAGTTACGATAATTGCTCAGGTATCGCATGGCTGTCAACAGTGGTGTTGAATTGTTCAATATATTCGCACTGAGTAAACTGCGTAGAGATCACGAACATTTTGAACATCTTGCCGCGTATCTATAGATTTTGATACGTGAACCAATCATTTGGCTCAAAACTCCGCTTTATGAGGTCTGCCTTCTTACTGACTAAAAATTTTTTCGCAACAAAACAGAAAAACTGAGCAAACTGAGAGAATGACATTCTCAAGAATCACTTCGCCCCGCGTCTAATGAATACTGAAAACTAAATGAGTATTAAGTAGGGTGTAAACAGAAATTGCACTCTTAAGACGTGTTCGGTAATTGTCCAATTCATTGTTACCTTATTTTTCAGTTATATTTTGAAAAAAGGTCAGCTTTCTCAATAGAATTTGAATCAAGTAAAAAGCAGTTTCCTGTTAGCAGCAGAGATTCATCGGCATCGTTGATTAATCCTTTAAGAAGTGTAATATTTGTGCATTTCGGATGTCTTTTAGAGCTTGCAACTAGTCTTCTTTAGCGTTTGCCTGCCTTTTCCACAGTTTAAATTCTTATTAATCTTCTCGAATTGTATAACCTCATAGGAAGTGAATCAATTTACGTATGGTTCCAATTTATTACATCATATCAAACAATTCCTTGATGAGTGGATCCAACAAGCGACTATCAAAGCCGTAGTAGATTTGGACCAGACCTTCTTTTAGATGTTTTAGTTCTTCCAGTTTTTTTACGAGCATCTCATATACCTGACGAGCTTCCCCAACTGAGTATTCACATTCAAGCACTCTGAAAAATTATTAATTTGAATGAAGCTCTCCTTATCGTTAACCAAACGGAAGTAAATGTGATCGATAACAAAACATGACTATAATCTCAATCTTTTTAAGTTGCTATTTCAAAAGCTACAACTTGCTTCTTCCAAGGAGATATTTAAATAATTGCAATCCGAATGAAAGGCTTTTCAATTATTGGATTAGACACTGGAGATATGCCTGGTAATCATTGTTGAGCCACGCATGTCAGTGGTCTGTCAAAGAGGGCTGACTTATAGAGCCCGATACACGTGTTTCGATCTTGTGATCTCGTCAGTCGGACAACTACCGTTTCTTGTCTTTTGCCAATTCTGTGTGAGTGCTTCAGTCCCCACACTAAGAGTTAGCGACGACGAACGTTTTACACTCTATGTCCAGTGAAATTATCACCGAACATACAGCGTTGTACACTCGATTGCTCTTGGCTAGTATATTTCATATATCATATCTTTCGTTTCGAGTGTTTTCTTAAGACGGGATTGGCAAAAGACGAGAAAGGGTTACTGCCCGACTGACAAGATCGCAAGATCGAAACACGTGTACCGGGCTCTATAAGTCAGCCCTCTTTGACAGACCATTGGCATGCGTGGCTCAAAAATTAATATCAGGCATATTGAAATTTGAGCTGTGGTCTCTAGAAAACACTCGGAACGAAAGTTATGATACACTGGAGATATTTAACACGACAAAGGAAATAAGCAAGAAATCTAATGAGGTCTGTTAATTTGCATACTTCCAAAGGCTTGAGTGGTACAGTGTGATTGCACTCATTTACTATGACTTATATTGGTGCACAGACAAATTATTGCTGATTGTGAGACTTTGCACACCTCAATTTGCACAAAAAATGGAGGGCTCTTAAAATAACCCTGACTGCATCCATGTCTTCTGTCCGTCAGCTCTCTCCCAGTAGGAAAATAATCTAACTCACCTTCTCAGTACTCCATAGTACATATTCTGAACTTCTTGAATCCGCTGCTTTGCCTGAAGATTGGGTGTTTCCGGGCGAAAGATGACAATCGCCATTAGCAGCAACATGATACATTCGTTCCTTTGAATCTGATAGTTGAATTCGGTGAGAAAACTAAAAAAAATGGCTTTAGCATAAGAAAACTAGTCGGAAGCATCCACCTCATTCAAGGTAATCACACCAAATTGATGCGTGGGTATTTCACCAATGCAAGTCAAGTAAAAAGAATGACGAAGTTTATTATTTTTACTTGACATTTTCGGGACGCCACGTATCCAAAAAAGTGCACGATTTTCCGGTCTTTCTAGCTCAAAGATACGTGTTTCTCAGTGTTTCAAAGAACATTCGAAAGCTTAAATCTCGGCAATTTCAAAAATGTTTTCGATAATAGAAAAAAATTTGCTATGAGTTAATCATCGTGAGTAAAATTATGTTTCACGCTCGATTTCCTTTGTTTGCTTGGCTGAGGCCTGCAGCGTTCTTTGTTGAATTTTTGGCGGTTGTTCGATAATTCAAGTCTCAACGATTCGAAGATAAGATTTCTCTTTGAAAAGTTACACAAGAGCTTTCATAGAAGCAAAAGCAGATTACGTTATGCAATTGGAGTTTTCTTCGCCATGAGAGTTATACGGACGAAAAGCGTATAGGCGTGTAGAGAAAACCATAAATTAGCAGTCTAATACAAAAACCTCACTAAAAAATATTTTTGCTTTTAAAACAGAGAAACAACATAAATCAAATAACGAAAGTCGCACGTTGTTTCCGATTCGCGCTTTGCGATCGATCAACTGCCATCTCCAAGGTGTTAAAGAGTTTCTCAAGAGTTTTCTTGAAAAGAACCAATCTCTTATGAGAAACAGAATAGCAGTGCGTTTCACTCACAAAAAGCTGTAACGTCCGTAGACATATAACGGTGGCGATAAACACACCAAGAAAATTCTGTATCCCACAGCGGATCTGCTGATTCCCAACCACTCACCGTTTATGCTCCTCGTAATGTTTCGTTTCGTTACCACTTTTTAGCACATCTATTTTCACTTCCATTCCTTTGAAATCCTTAAAAAATTTGTTTGTGACTCATCAATTACTGACCGATGAAAAGATGGGCCAGCAAATATTGCTCTTATAACACATTCTGGACGATGTGAATTCAGTTTAGTGCATCACAAGCTAAGATGACTTTTCAATTGCAAACAAAGTGCCTTACTTGTAACGAGAGCTGTTAACTGGCATAAAAATCGCATATCTGCCAATAAAGTGGGTTTTTTTCTTATTTTATCAAGAATTCCATGTAAATATACCCAGATATTTGCACAGATAGTCACTTTTTCGTTATGAACTCAACATGGATGATTTCTAGCACTAGAATCTTATTTACAGAATGAACACGACTAGGGACAATAATAATCTGAGATATTACATACGATCCCGAACCAGTGAGGCATGAAGGAATGCGGAATGGATTCGACTAAAGACATTATAATCTGGAATATACAAACGATCGCAAGATCAAGGGGCATGAGGGAGTGCAGGTTTCTAACAAAATAGTTTGGAAAAGAATCGCAAAATTCCAATAAGCGGTTTGAGTATCAAAGGTCAGTCACTGCATGGACGTGTTTTTTATGAAAGGCAAGCATAAACATGAAAGATTAGCTACCTTGTAGAATAAAAGAACTAGAAACAATACCAAATTTTCACAATAGTAACGCATATCCGAACGCCCGACAAGTTAGACTATGTGTCGCACTACGATTCATGAGAGATGTATAATGCTGCGAACACACGGATCTCACTCGCCACTCTTTGCTAAGATATTATTTCAATGAATATCATCATTTTGCACAGATGATTGTAGAAAATGGAAAACCAATCGCACGCAATAATTATACGAGGAAATGCCACCTAGTAAAGTGAGTAAAGTTTCACAGGCCACGTTCAGAAGTGAGCACCATCCAGAAAAAATGCTGCTCATGATGCGGTAGAATTATAGGATTATGAAATGTTGTACTCTTATTTGAAGAAAAGTTGCAGCTAAATGGCTAATCAAAGGACAAGAGAGGAAATAAAGTCGGTCAATTGTCGTGGTGTGCTCTGTCGTGAGAACGATTCACATTTGTCAGTGATCGGTTGTTCAGATTTCTTTGGCTATGGTACAGTGGTTATCAAAACCGGCTTTTACGCGGCATCAGCATAAATACTTATTCTCTTAGATCAAGTCAACACAAGGCTGCTACTAAGTTGCTTTAACAAGCTTTTCGACATTACAATCCTTTTCAAAGCCGAATTTCTCGATAAAATGGTTAACAACCGACCGTTGTCGTATCGAGTCAAATTGTCCATAATGGATCACTGCTCCTTCTCAGCTTAATATGATTATTAATGCTGAAGTCAAATGAAAGTCTGTTTTTTAAGTACGAGGTGGTGAAAGAAAGAAAGTGGTTAGTGATACCGAACATCAAGAACAAGATAGTGGTTCAATCTGCTCCCCAGTACTCTCTTATAAACACGAGAACGTTTTAGCTCTTTGCTGTCCTTTAGATTGCAAAGAGATCTCACTCGACTGGTATTTTACGCAACTCACTATGGCGGTGAAATGCTTGATTGGCAATGGAAACGACACATAGTATGTTTGAAGACCTTTGGAACGATGATTAAAGGGAAACAATCCAGCAATAAGAAGTGTTCGAATAGCTACGATAGCTGCCATGAAGGATCATGTAAAAACTAAGAGACGCACCGTCACGCTATATATCAGCTAATATATGACACCGAGTTTGTAAGATCTTTAGCTATCATGATAGCAGGCCAGCTCATTCGAGCGAGAATACTTCAAACAAATAATGCTCCATTTCAAACAATTCAATTCAGTGTGATAACAAAGATTCACCTCATCAAACGATTGTCTGTATACTACCGACTTAATTCGGTTCGATTTTGAAGAAAACGATGATGTTTGAATGTTAACCCAACAAACCTTGATACCAACCCAGTCTTAGCTTATTAGGCCAGAACATACAGAGAAATGCTTTGCCCACCTTCTATGCCTCTTTCATACCACTACTCCAGATCAAAGTGCTTCTGCCAAATCTACGCCTATACATCTCAAACTTCTGCACTGAGAGGTACTCCTATAAGACGGGACAGCAAAGTATCATTCTCCACAAACTAAGACGCTCACCTTATTGAATGGGGTTTCTACAGTTTTTGCTCTGTTAGTTTTTCAAAGTGATTTTAAGAATTTTCACGTTTGATATCAACAATAAATATACTAGCTCCAAAGCGTAGAATTATTTTCTGACCGTATTTCGTAACCATGCATTTTACTTTAAACTTAATCCTTTTCACTTACAAGTCAAATCGTTTCAATCACCGTCTCAAAAGATGTAGACTGCAAGTTTGTTCTATAAAAGTTTCTTATATCGTGTGGTTTCAGATAATCTCCTTCTTTAATTTTCTAAACTTGAACTCAGGTTAGTTGCCTTCGCAGACGGCGATTCACCATTTTTGTACATTATTTAGTACCAGTTTTAAACTGTCATTATCACACTATGAATGGATGATATAGATATCATAGTCGAATTGTTAGATTATGGAATGAATTTGACTTATGAAATATTCAACCTTGAATAAGTGGTTCCATGTGTTCTTACTCGGATTGAAAGCCATTACGCCTCGAAGAATCAAAAGTTCGCTGCAACTACCTGAAAAAAATTTGTATAAAGCTTTTCACCATCCGAGTATTGCGTACCTTTCATAATATTCTTCTTGTCCTCAATCTCGAGCGACTGAAAAGCGGACAAGTCCCTCGCCATGCAAACAATCCTTTTCAAAGCTGCTTCACTGATCTTCACCACATCCATCAATGTCAATTCATTAGAAATGCACAAATCAAGAGGAGCCTTCAATGGCTCATTCGCTCTTATTAACTCCTAAAAAACACCCAAAGTCAAAGAGCGAAAGCAAAACGCTACACAAGATAGAAAGCAAGAAATAACTAAAATTGCATTTCAAACCTCAACCAGGCTCATGTCTGCCGCTGGAAGTTTAGCATATTTTGTTAGATCGGTTGTTCCATAACCAGGTGGACAACACTTCAAGTTCGATGTCGAAATCGGTTCTGAACAGAATACCTGTTTCCAAGGCAAAAAAAGCATCGGTTTTTATTTCAATTTACCTTCAGTATAAACTCTTAGTGCCTTACCAATGTCTTATAAGCGAGTGCGACTAACACTTAACGCACCGTATGTAAAGTATAACATACATACACAATTTAACACTCCGTTATGTGTCCCAATCAAATTGCTTCTTCTTCGTTTACCTTTCTCTCTTCTTAGGAAGTGAACAGAAGAGCGACAGCTGCGAGAATTCCAATGAGCTCCACCTTTCTTGGGTGTCACGAGAAATATAAACTAATTTCATTGCATAGATATTGCGGTACTTTCCATCACTCAGGTGGTCGTTCATGAGATGGACGATGGAGCGATCCCGCCGCTCAAGGTTCACCGAATGTTCCATCCCTCCGGAGTCGGTGGAAGTATGACAATAACCTCGTATCTGCTCGTAAAGAAAATTCTGCAGTCTTAGTTTGTCGATATTATCAAAAAATCCGATTTCTTTAACAATGTCGTCGAACGTTCTTGATATCTGTTCGTCAAAACCGACAAATGTGATGTCATAAAGAGAAGAGATTTTCTACAGGAAAAAAGTTTCAAGAGGGAGAGCCGTTGCTTCCTTCACGACATCTGTTCAACTACTATGGAACACCAACATATATTCAGTGATTCAATTTGAGCAAGTAGTCAAATGTCAGGGAATCACTATAAGAAAAGATCTGTAACGACTAATCGAGCGACTGTCGATGACTTTTCACAAACCCGTTATTTGGGGCGGAGAAAACATTGGTGCCATGGCTGTCATTCCAGAAGTAGAAAGTGGTGAGAAGAGTTGGGTATAGGTCCTGAACAAGAATATTTTTGATTGACTACAGTAAAGCTCTTAATAATACATAGTGTTCAGAGTCCAACTCTATGAGTGGCCGCGGAAATCAACGTCTATTTTTCATCACTCACGCTACGCATTGAAATCAACTTACATTGAGTGTTTTCCGCCATAACGAAACACATCCACGTGCTCACTATGATTGAAATTATCAAAAAAAGTTGAGTAACTGCAAGTTTCAGTTTATTTTGGTTATTTGCAATTCTCTCTCTTGGGATTGATAGGACAGCTATTCTTCCTTTTTGATAAATCTGCTTGCGAATCGGAATGTAAGCACACATGTGTGTTAGCATTAGAGCTTCACTGAGTAATTTATCAGTCCATAATTGCAGTGGGGTATCCTTGGATGTAGGGCTTACTATGCGGTGGCAATTCATTATGCGGAACACTGACACGGTTTAAAGAACGCAATATTTTCTCAGCTGAAAGTAAACCCTTACGACAACGTTTTCAACAATGCATTCTGAAAAAAAATTCCATGAGTAAAACCATTCCATGATTTACCCGTGAGATACCAAAAGACGATTGGCTTCCATTCTTGAACGTGACAAAAGTTTAACTGAGAGCGGCTACATAACGAAGTGGTACCGAAAGCCAAGTAGTAAGAATACCCTGGTTCACTATCTCTCTTCTCATCCCTCACATACGAAAGCGCTAGTAAAAAACATGTTTCGAACAGCAGCCAATGTACCGGGGAGGAGCAGAGAGTAGAATCCGTGAAACTGGCTTGGGAATTAGCCACTTCTAATGGATACGGATTTGTAGCCCTCGGCTTAGGTTTAGAGGAAATAATGCGTCTCCGAACGAAAACTTAATTGAAAGGAAAGTCCTGTTTATCCTCCCGTTCTTTTCAAATGTGATTAGTACAGCCATAAAACGCTGTTTGAAAAAAGCGGGTTTAGAGCAATCGGTGAGCATTATTGAAATACCACCGAATACTCTTAAACGACAGCTGGTTTGCAATCGCTTATACGACTGTCTCTGTATAACGAAAGATTGTAAATTATGTCTTAACGGTAGAGACGGAGATTGCATGAGCGTAGGTACTGTCTACCTAGTCTCGTGCAAAGCGTTTAATGATAAATATGTTGGCGGAACGAGTAGGCCGCTCTATGCTCGCATAGAAGAACACCTAGCTGACAAACGTCTTAATAGACGGAACACTCCCTAGAAACGCATAGAGCACAGAAGTACGACGGAGTTGATTTTGAAATCGAAGTCACCATCCTTGCGCAGGAGCAAAAAACATCACCGCGAAAGATCTCGGAAGTGTTTTGGGTTAATACGATCAATCCAACCATAAATCGCAGGGAGGAATGCCTTGATATCACTCCTGATTGGAGTCAGTATATAAGACTGTTGTTTTGATGGGTAAGGTGCATTACGAGCCTATGTGATTTCCTTCCGGTGATCTCCACTTGGATCATTCAGTGGAACACATATAAAAAGCGGTGAGTATGTTAAGAGTTGATTTTGTGCTTGATGCGATTGAAATCTAGGTCTGGTGATTTTTACAAAGGAGTAATGGAGGTGTTTGAATGACTGGACTGCGGACAATTTGACCTTTCCAGGCTCTGAAGAAGGCGAACTGCCGAAACGTCAGCTGTCGAATAAAGTTTATTGTAACACCTCGTGTTTTGCTTAAAGGAGAAAATCAGTAATTATATTGAAGCATGCCGAGGTTAATAGGCAGTCGGTCTTGGGCATTCTGAGTCTGTAAGAATATTTAAGATCTTACCGAGGTTGTTACGTCAGAGCCATACGCGTGTTTCGGAGGTATCGCCCTCTTCATTAAAGGCCCACCCCCGTCACTGAGCTCTACTTTGTAGCAGAGAGGGGAGATGTTTATGGTGGTAGCACAACAATGACATTTTGTTATCACCATTTTCAGTCGATGGATTGCGGCTGGTAGATATAAATTGATCCACCTCATCGACTGTTTTTTAAACCTCGCTATAAACATTTAATATGGTCTACAAGTTTCCGAGGTTGAGCATTCTCAGTTAAAGAGTTCAAAATTTGTGATTTTTGACAGTGTGATTTTCTCCTGTTTTTGTAGCTTGAGTGGATAGATCCCTTTTGATAACTATAATTTATGAGAGGGCAAGAAGAAGCTTTGAAGGTGCCTGCTAAAGCTTCTCATAATTGATAAGATAGTGAATGGTACATTATTTCTTCTGCTTGAATTGGTATCACATGTTCCATGGACGCTATCACTTTTCTGCAATCAATTCCTTTATTCACACCCATTCACCAAGATGTTCAAAATTCTTCATCAACTTTTTGGGGATTTTTGACGGCCTTCCTAACAAATTTTCTTACGTGCCAATTGCGTAAGTTCTCACTGGGGTTCTCGGATAGCTCACCGAAGACATTTCCAAGGCATCTCTACAGGCAGTTGCCATCGTTTGTAGACACGAGAGAGCTTTCCAAGGTCAGCCTATTTGAGTTTTCTGCCGTGGAAAGAGGCGTGGTTAACTCAGTGAGGGGTTGAACAAGACGTCTGTGCGTATCTTTGAACAGTATTTTTACAAATGGTATCGCTCCACGGTACATTTCTCTATATTCGATAAAAAGGTTGTGCAACGCAGAAACTCACGGCGGTACTGTCGAAAACGCGGAGAACATAACATTTGGTCCGATCCCGGGAACATATACTAAGCCTTGAGAAGGCGGCTGAGCACAACGATTTGTTGGATCACTAAAGCATACATCAGCCTGTCTTGTGAAATATGACATATGGTTGGCATTCGTAGCAGTGGAGGGTCCAGGGAGTGATGACGGAATGTGATCTCTTGCTCTTTCCAGACTTGACATCTTGGGTGGCATAAAAGGAGGTGGTAACGACGTAGTGGGATCTCCAGTCATTGGCTGATGGCCCTGAAAGGATTCCATAACGGTACTAATTATGGCTTTTTTCAAGTTCTTAGGTTTCCATCTTGACTTTAATACACTAATAATAAATTTGCGACTCATTATTTTTGTGCGCAATTCACGTTATGATTTGAATTGTGATGCATTGAATATTCAAAATCGCTCCAAATATATAAATGCTGGATGAAAGAGTTCATGATAACCAAGTACTTTGATGGGTTCGAGAGCTGTCAGACGGGTGTTTGGCGGATAAAAACCACAAGTACAAGTGCATTCACAGATCCGCGGTGGTCTGAAAAGGCACAATATTGAATCAGATGGATATTCGAAAGATTTCAAAATTCCTAACCGTTTTGATTTGCGAATTAATTCGTTGAGATACGCCTTCGGAACACTTACTTCTTCATATAAGTCTGTCTAAAAGATAAAATACCACAATGATAAATTTTTCGTCGAAACACGTACTAACGCTAACTCACCGCTTCGCTATTAATCTGATCCACTTTTTTGGTATCACCACGACGCTTCCGGTCACAGAGCCAAGATATTCTCATGCCTACCTGCAAGTAATTTTGCAAAAATTTTCCTTGAGCCAACTGCGATTATTCTACTTAGAAAAACTCGCATAAAATAATGTACTATATGGAGAGTATGCAGATGTCATATCTGCTTAGATTAAAGTGTCCAAGAATGATGTTTGCAGAAAACATTAAGAAAAGTGAATAAGATTCAGATAACACAGTGCTCCTTTTCAAACTAACAAACGTGACCAACCAGTCTTTCAAGGCGACTAACTCAATTATCGGAAAAAATTCTTCCCACAAATGTTTTGTCGGACAAAAAAGCCTTTTCTTAATTCTAGTCATTTGTTACGTCAGAAGACTTTAGTCTAAAATGATTCATTATAATAGGTTCTATGATAATAATTATAATTCATTATGAAATAGGTTGTAGAAAAGTACTGCCGCATGGCCTGAGAAAATGATTTTCACACAGGTAACTTGCGCGAATCTGAGCTCACCAAAAAGCTCGTTTTTTTTGCGCAACGAACGAAATATCATTTGTGTTCACAGCTTTCAGAATGGAACCACCCAAGGAAGAAATTTGTCTGCTGCTCCACTTTTACCACATATTGGGTGTCAACGCTTCTGAGACTCATCGACAAATCCGCAGATACTTTAGTGACGAGATTCGCGATGTTCGTACAGCCCAGCGTTGATTTGAGGCTTTCCGTGAAGAAGGAGATCGATTGGCCAACAGAGAGGATCATCCTTGAGAAGACGATCGCCAAACAGTGGTCAGTCGAACTGAAATGCACCTATTGATGAGATGGCGGATATTGGCTAACGTGTTCAATTGTGATCCCATGACGATTTGGCACATTCTCCAGGAGATAGGTAAACAATGTTTAGAAGTCCAAGTAGGTTTCATACGAATTGAGGCTTGTTTGAGCTTTATGGTGTACAAATAAACTTTTTCTATAAGTTTTGAAAATAAGGCAGAAATTTTTCTATAATTTACTTTTATAACCACTCTCCTAAATGGCTCATCTTCACGTATCATGCCATACTGGGACACCACTACTGCTAAACAAGTAAAGGATCGCAGATTTGATAAAGCTGAGCTTATTCGCCGGTCTTCATCTCGTCTGGTCAAGTATCTGTGACATTGACATAGTCGTAGTTCTTTGGTGAAGAAGGGCAAACGACATAAACCTGACACTAATGCTTGAAGTGTTCTTGTTCTGTCGACTAAATAAAATTTCTTCTCAACACGGTAGATCTCATTAGAGTGTGTAGAAATTATTTTATTATCATTCATTGTTATGTCTGAAAGTGCTAAATTTGTTATTTTATTTCTTTTATTTATTTTGTTTTGTTCTACTTTATTTCTTCAATTTATTTTGTTACATTTTAACTATTCATACATATTCTTTGATCAAATAACGATGAATTATACAAAGGCCTACCTCAAAGCACTTTCTTAGCCTGCATCCTTGACAAAAACGACGAGAAGCAGATGTTATACCACAACTGTTTGAAAACGGACACTTTATCTCCTATAATGTTGACAATAAGATTGTTAAGTAATCGGAATGAATCGTAGATTCAGAAGGACATTAGCACTTTTTTGTTAGACGGCGTCAAAAGAAAAACCGATTTCATTCGCTGAACACAAACTTTCTGTACGAGTGCTAGTAATCATTCTGAGGCTTAAATTCCTGTCTACAGTTTTTTTGAAAAAGTGTTTTCTTTGACATTATTACAGAAGCAAAAATTTGTGTTTCACACTCGCATTCTTCTCGCAAGGCAGAGTTCTTTCTTTGGACCATTAGTAATAATTCGATAGCGCAATGTTTGCTAATTTCAACGTTGTGCCTATTTTGAGTAAAGATCGTTTCTCTGCAGTGCGGCAAGGAAAATAAGACTGAATTTGCATGTGCAAGTGGTCTTTGACCAATTCACGGACCGAAAATCAGTCGATCATCGCGTCAGCCCACCTTAGCGCCTCACCCAGTGGCCCGTAATTGGCCAAAGACCACTTACTCACGTATGTAAATTAAGCTTATTTTCCCTGCTGCACTGCAGAGAACCGATCTTTCCAGAAGGCAAATACAGCGTTTGAATCAGCAAACATTACGCCATCGAATGATTACTAATAGTCGAAAAAAGCTCTGTCCGGCGAGACATAATCTTATTTGGAACTTTACAGCGTTACAAAAGAGTCTTTTCGAAAACGGGACATGTACAGCCCCAGCCAAAAATTTAAGCTTGAATGACCACTAACACTCCTACGAAAAGCTCCTATCCAGTTAAAGTGATCGGTTTTTCATTTGCCGCCGCCTAACAAAAAAATACAGGACAGTTCTTTACTAAGGTTGCTGTTGGAGATTGAGCTAAAACTGAACAAAACCATAAGACGAATTTAAACTAATGTACAACTGTAGTGTGATTATTGAAACTCAACTTCTATCTACTAAGTTCAATCACATTCTAAACAATATTCTTTCGTGTTGTGAGTTCACTGGATTTTTGCAGAATTTCATCACTTCGTGAACATCCATTTGAGTATTTTATGAATGTTATCGATCAACTGCTACTTTTTTGTTCTTCTCTGTTTTTTCTACTCAAAATGTGAAATTCAATTCAATTAGATGATTAGCATAAAGCGTTCAATTTCACAAAATGACATCTTCGATCGCTTTTCCTGTGAACGAAATTTCTTAAAGCTCAAAACATCCTCAAAAACTATAATGAATGTTTATAGCGAGGTGCAAAAACAGTCAAACGAAAGAAAATTTCTCATTTTTGGATGCTTTAAATTCTACACTCAATTATAGAATTTTTATTGCGCAGTTTTTCAAAGGAGAAGATTATAGAACTAAATGTATGAAAATGTAAAACGTTTGGCGCTGTTTAGTGCTATGAATAGTCATGTATAGAACTCCACTCGTATATGTTTATTGAAAGCTTACTTCTTCTCTCATAGCGTTGCGACGAAAAAACGCCTTGCAGGACTCACATGTAAGCACTCCGAAATTGTATCCGTTGGCACGATCTCCACAAACCTATACGTACAAAAGTTTAGTCTCAAACTTCAGAACAATAAAATCGTAAATTGGAAAATATACTGCACTAGAAGAGAGCAGTCAGATCTATCCACCTTGCACGTCTTTTGAGCGTCAGTTAAAACTTGGTCTGGCGCTCTTCTCGACGATATGTCATCTTCTGAAGGTGAATCTGGCGAGAATTCAGACATGAGTCCGTAGCCCACGTTCGGTGCTAAAATCTTGCTGAAACGAGAGAAACAAACCTCAAACATAGAGATCGGTTAGTAATCAAGAATCTCGCCTAACATTAAGTATTCAAAGTTCAGAAAATCAACGTCTCATACAAGGGTGACCCTGAAATGTCTGGTTGAATATTTGGTCGTCATAATATAAAAAATTGTACACAGCTGTGAAATTAGCTCTTCGTTCTGCTAGATGGATGTAACGAAAATTGCAACTCTTTTTACATCTACATTCATCTAAACGACAACGTTCCTGATGACGACCATTACAGTAGGTAATTTTACAAACGAAAATTGAGAGTACATTTAGGAAATCTTATATGGATTTCTTTGCGATTTGTTTGAACCTAGTGTTGAGCAACTCAAAGAAGACTTGAACTGAACTTTTAAAAAGATGATCAAAAAATTAAAATTTTAGAACTAAAGGAAGAAAAAATTGTTGTCTATGTCAATTCTTTATGACCCTTCGCGGGCTGCAGCATAATCGGTGTCGCCAGTGACGCGCGATTCTCGTTCATCAACAAAGATTGCTTTCTTTAGAACAAAACATACTTTAGCTTCTTTGCAACAATCTGATAGAACATGATATTCTCTACAAGTCTGTGCACTTTTTTTGTGTGTATATAGCTCCTACGTACAACGAAAATTCTGATTGTGAAACGTAATTTTATTCCCGTTTACATAGGGCGCAATGGAAACCGTTTCGAGAACCAGTTAAAGTTTCAAGTTTATAGAGATTTGGGCTATCGAATGAGCTTGGTGCAGTGCAATAAAAAACGATTGACTAACTTTAGGTGAGCAAATAAGACAAACTGAGTGTGAAGCACAATTCTATTTCTGCTACTACAGCGTACTACAAAAGCCTTTTCGAAACCAAGCAAAATGTCGGAATCCTCAAGATCTAAGCTTTCGAATAAGTATTCAAATTCCAGACAAACAGTCTTTCCCAGTAGAAAGAAAAACTGAAAATTTGAGGGTTGAAGTGACCGTCATCGTCCGCAAAGGGATAGAATGAAGTACAGGTAGGGAAGATAAGGGAATATGGGTATGGGAATAAAGACAGGTGAAACGATAAGAGAACAGGTCTCAAAAAAAATGGAACTAAAAAGATGATTGCTAATTTCTTTGATTCTCAGACGAGACGATTTTCTTCCTCTAATTCACATGTAAATTCTGACGGTGGACAATTGTGAAATTTTCGATCAGTGTTATGTTCTTAGAATAAGACAACAATCAATGGCGTTGTTATCTACTGGTGTTATTCGTTGATATCACGTGTTGAGACTTTCACTTGTTCTCACTCTATTCCAATCTGATAAGATTGTTTGTTCCACTATGTGTCGCACAATTTCTTGATGAATGTGAATGGCATTTGATGCAACACGAACTACAACCATTGAAACCATAGGCAAAACTCAGTTGTTCATTCATGCCAGGAGAAGTGCTCCAATTAAACGTTGATCGGACGCTAGGAATGCGTTATGCAATTAAACCTCGTAAAACACAACAGAGCTGAATGGGGTCAACACCACTTACTGTCTGAAAAGTACTTTTTTCTTTGTAAAACAGTATACAAAGTGAGCACCACGATCCAGTAAAAATGTATAGGTTGATATACTCAGATGGTTTAGTGAAAAGTGTTTACTACACAGAATGCCTATTACTCCAAATCGATTGTATTCATACTTTAATTATATCCGGACAGAGATTACTTCACACGGAGAATTGTTCTAAAAAGAAGTGAGCAGCAACATGAGAACAGACCTAACAACTATCTATGCAGTATCTTATCTTTGATAGAACAATGTAATACGGCAAATTTGAGTTTACTACCGATAACAGAATAGTATAGACAGTTTAATAAGGTGATATTCAATAAGTTATTCAAAATGTTTGATTATTTGACACCCTCGTCATTTCCTTATTCACTACTTGTGAGAACTGAAAAAAAAAACTTCGTAATTATAAATCTGTAATTACATGTGACTCGGAAGTTAGCTACTGAACGTACATTGATGTTTCTTCTTGTTCCGGCCTTAAGAATAAAACTACTTCGTTACTTGAGAAAAATCAGTGAAACTTGAAGAAGGTCTTTGTATCGGTCACTTGCAGTACCAGCGTCGCTGAAGTTGCTACATAGTGGTCTGAGATGGCTGTGATGCGCAGTGCTTGTTAATTCATATCCTTAGCTGTAAAGTACTCCATAATCGTACGTGAGATCGTACCAGCAAGGTGGTATACTTGAAATACTTTTGTATTCGCTAACCTATGAGTGGCTTGAGGTTAAAAGTTTCCAACAGAAATATCCTCCAATGAGTATTTTCTTCTATTCAGCCATTCTGAGGTGTTATTGATATTATTTATTGAATATCAGCAAAGCGTACAATAATACAGTTAGTAATGCAGCTTGAATATACAGTATTCAAGGTGGCTAACATTTCGGCGGGTCGCCTTCTTCAGAGTCTGGAAAGATCACATTGATCCACAATCCACTAAGCCAAAACCTCCATAACCCTAGCAGAACACATTAGAAATGAATTTTGGATCGCATAGTAAAAACTTCATTTTAAAACACTCACCGTTTTGATTCAAACAACCACTCACCGTTTTGATTCAAAACGGTGAATGTTTTAAACTGAAGTTTTTACTATGCGATCCAAAATTCATTTCTCATGTGTTCTGCTAGGGTTATGGAGGTTTTGGCTTAATGGATTGTGGATCAATGTGATCTTTCCAGGCTCTGCCGAAAGCGACCCGCCGAAACGTTAGCCACCTCGAATATTGTGTATTCAAGCTGGATTACTAACTGAATTATTGTATGGTTCGCTAATATTCAATAAATAATATCGATAACACCTCGGAACGGCTGAATAGAAGAAAATACTCATTTATTCAAACTGTGTCGAGGTTAAGAGATAGTCGGTCTTGGGATTTGCCCTCCAATACGTACTATCAAGTAGTTGCAAGAAAAATGACAGTATCCGGCTTATTTGTCTTTGCAAATATTTTATGACAAGTATTCTTTGTAATTAATAGTATTTTAATGCATTTCGCATTGTTATGATGTTTTCTATAGACCTAAGAGAATTAAGTGATGAGCAAAAACGCGGCCTCAGGCGGGAATCGAATTCGCGTTTCATCCTATCCGGGGACGCGTGCTCTGCCACTACACCAACGAGGCACGTTTGCCTGACCACTCATTCTTGTTTTAGCTCATCACTTAATTCTCTTAGTATTCTTTGTCATTATTATTGCTTTCAAGATGTTATTTCTTGTCAAAAAAGCTGGTCATGTACGAGAACTCCTCTTCTAACACTTGATTTTGGAATAGTTTGGGAGTGTCAAAACGGTGAATTTATGCCAATACGCTTCATGGACTCAGATTTGAAGCTACGGTTGATGCGTATGAGACCTCCTAACGGAATTGACCGTCTTTCGGATCACATAGTGACATATGATGAAAAGTATTTGCTCAAGTTTCAATGTGGCCAGAAATTGACTCATCCTTATGTCGCCTAACAGCTCTAACCATGAACGAACATTATCTACAAACAGACGTTGGCTGCAGACTAAATTACTAGTTATTCCAAGAAACTCGTCCTCACTATCTACTGTGCGGGTCATAACATTTCTTGCATTCGATTCTTCTCCTAAGATTGATTCTCCTCAAAGGTCTTCGCCTAAAACAAGCGTTGCTTCGATTCCTGCTTAAGAATTCCCCCTACTTTACAAATTTTGTAGAATGCTAGTCGCGACGATTCTCTATGCAATCTTGAAGGTAGCCGATGTTCCCTAAGGCGTTTTTGAAGGATCGCAAGAGAGTATTGGGGATTTGACCAGCGCCTTGCTCATCACCTTTTGCCATGATACACCGCACCAGTTATCACTTTGCTAACAAGGCCTCGAACGAACCAAATATGTGTTTAAATAATTTCTGAAGTTATCTTTGTTCACTTTTCGTTGTTCCGTTCATTTACACTTTTTAGCACATACTTGGGTCACTCCATCGAACCTATTCAATCTGATATGTCGAAGTCTGTACAATGAAAACTAAAAATGCGTTATACTTTCAGCTCATATACTTTATAGTGTAAAAACTATGAAAATACAGCATCTCAGTAACAACCCAGTTTAACAACTAAGCAGAAAGCAGAAAGGACCATAACACTAAGTACAAATACTACAAAAAAACTCATATATAATTGTAAGCTAAGTCGGCTTCACTTTCGACGAAGGCAAGCTCAAGTTTCACAGGTTGTTTAAGAAGAATCGACAAGAACTCCTCCGTGAAACCAAACATCCAGTAGATACGGCGAATATCAAAGCGTCTCGAATACTGAAGAAAACCTGCCACTATGACGACATTACCTCTGCGTTTGATTACAAGCTGAAATGGAAGAGTGAGAATGATTAATAGAAGTTTTCAAAAAAAAAGCGTTGAGTAACGAAAAGGATGCATGGAACAAAAACAGAGTTTCATCCACCGTATACAAAACTTCCACCATTCACTCACTTCTTCGCCACTGATAACCACATTCTGTGGAAAAAATCCACGGATAAATCGACGAATCACCTCGTCCTGTACTACCATCAACGGTTGCGATTGTCTGAAACCTGCAAAAGGAAGAAAAAAAAACAATAGAATGGGCTTTATCGAGATTTCTTTCACATATGAATTAAATTCGAAGAGTCATTCCTACCTTCCAGATTTTGAGAATGCCAAGTCAGCCAAGCTTTTCGAACTCCGATATGATGTGGCCTCATTGCCATTTCGTACGTCAACAACTGTGATCGATCAACGGTTGACTGGAATAAAAAGTTTAGGCTCGTAGTGGTTGTCCGATTACGCATCATTTACACCAGTCGATGGAAAAGAGATCAGTTATCAAATCAAAAAACGAATACTTATGGGAGTACTCGCAAGAGTCGCTAGAAGACTGATTACTCACCCTATACTTTCCTGCTTGATTTTTATCCAAACGGGAAGACGTAGCAATACACCTTTCGAGTGAAAAGCACAGCGAACGGGGCAGAAGACTAACAGAGGACATTCTAAATTTTCAATCGGATCAGAAAGAATAATATACGGTGCACAAACCTACATGGCTCGGTAGATCGTACGTTCACGAGAGCCACTATAAGCCCACGAGCTCATAATTTTTTTCGCTAATTATCACAAAGACAACCTTTAAGATATTCGAGAACATGCTCACGAGTTCTCAGACACTGCTTAGCACAAAATGATGGCAGATTGCATGCCGCTACAATTATAACTAGGCTTAAATAAGTTGGCTCAAATAATAATGAAAGGATACATTGAAATTTGAGCGTGGTCTAAACAAAGCACTCGAAATAAAGGTATAATTATGATAAAAGTACCAGCCAATGAGCAATCGAGTGCCCAAAACTCTGGGTTAGGTGAAGGTTTCACTTGACATAAAGTGTAAAACGTTCGTCGTCGATGACTCTCTATAAGGAGTGTAAGGCTCCCGAGAGAACTGACTATAAAAAGATCGACAGACGACGGGTTCTGCCCGGCTGATGAGTCTGTAAGGACGATGCACGTGTATCGGGCTGTACAAGAGCCCTTACCAGACCACATGACAAGTTGGCTCAAATAATAATGAAAGGATATATTATAACTAGGCTCAAGCACAATTTTCATCAGGAAAAAAGCATTAGAATGAATAGATTTCCACCAGATGTGTACCAATTGATTGTCTGAGGCCTCGGAGGTAATGAATTTTCCGGAGCACTTCCAGAGGTGGTTTAGTTGCTATGGACGTTCCAATCGAAATAATTGTCGATATTTTTGGAGTACGTCATTCCACTGAGATTAGCCTTGGTGGACAGAGTTCCGTTGTTCAACTGCTTCCCTTCTACAGCACTAGGTGCGTGGCAAGCTCAGCAGAATACATTATAGACCGATTTTTCTTTGTCCTCGGCACTAAAAATCAATCATATTTTCTTTGTTGATCAAGTCTGTATTACGAAACTGTTGAAAATAGATTTATTCGACTACCCTTTCGACGTGTTTCCTCTTCCTCGAAGCCAGTGATTTGAGTCAATTGCCCCGTTCGCATTCGTTATAGTTATCGTTTTCAGAGTAATTACCTTGGTAAAAGCTTGTCCCATACCTTCCACTTCTCGTTGTATTTTATTGCTTTCAAAGCAAATCACAGCTCTTTTGCTATTTCGGCGACAGAATAGCTGATGATTCCACATTTATACCTTCAAGAAGTTCCCATAACCTCGTCTTTGAGCAGAGTTCGTTTTGAAAAGAGCTTAGAGACTTCAGGTTGATCCGATCGCTTCGCTGAACTCACCGGACCTCACACTACGATCCGTTGGGCCATTTCTGTTGGATGGCCCTATTTGTGAGGTATATCCATGTTTGAACTCATGAGGTGCATCACCATAAACCCTCCGCTTCGACATCGTAATGTCAACCGCCTCAAACTACCATGTGTCAGAAGAAGAACCGCCTGGCCACTTCCTAATAAGAGATATTAGCCTCAAAAAGCAGCAATGATGATGAAAAATACTTGTTACGAAAACGTTTGCAAAGACCAAGAAGCCAAAATGCGCCATTGTTCTTGCACCTACTTGGTACAACGCAATGAAGGCCATTTCCGATGCCAGCTCCTAACCCAAGCCAATCACTAAAACTGAAGCACCTTCAGAGTTGATCAATCCCTGAGTGCCTGCGCCATATGTTCGACCTGATCGCGCATCGTTTGAGGTGAATAAATGCAAACAGCCTTTAAAATGACTCTAGGTGGCTCTGGCCGAGCGATGTATCACACAGTGCTGATGCCCTCATCGACAAGTCATACTAATCCGCCAACTACGGAGGGATGAAAGGCTTGGTGAGCCTTCAACACTGGTTCGAATCATCGACCATGTTACATCCAAGGGCGCCTCTTACCACTGCGCCACGTGCCAATTCAAGAAAATTATAAAAGTAGCTTCGGTCTGAATACGATATGAAACCGCAATTATTTCTGCACAACCTCGATACAAGTGAGAATAAGAATTAACACGTACTTGTCATCAAAATACTTCTACAGTACCATAGAACAGATCCAGTGACGTTCGTGATGAAACGTCCAATACAACAGTTTCCAAGGTTCACTACGTTCTCTAGAATAAGCAATCAGTTTTATTGTGGTGACCGAAATGAGAGCAGATATCTGAGGGCACAAAGTAGGTCTAGTAGCAAACTTCCAAGTTGAAAGTAAATATAGATTTGCGACCTTAAAAATTTTATTCAAATTCCATAAAACTGAATATGAGAACGACAACAATAACAAATAACAAAGCAAGTCGACGACTTATTTGATGACTATTACTCTATCAAACTATATATATTATCTATAAGTAATGAACTCAAATGTTAGCATCAAACAGTTTATCGGAGATAAAACCTTGCATACATATTTCCGGCCCTGTTCCATTGCGGCCCTCACAATTCGTTTGAGCAGAATTCTCCAGATGAAGCACGATTCTTCTAAATAAAAAAAATCAAGATAATTTCTGATTTTTTCTTCAAGCCAAACACGAACACTTTGACCTTTCCAGGCTCTGAAGAAGTCAAAGTGCCGAAACGTCAGCTGTGATATAAAGTTCAATAAAACACTTCGTGTTTGACTCAAAGAAGAAAATTAGGAATTTCACTGAAACATGCGAGGTTAATAGACAGTCGGTCTTGGGAAAAAAATCAAGGATGAATACAACCGATTTTGTACGGGAAAACATTGTGTGTATTTGATAATTTCCCGAAAGGATTTAGAAATGTCAATCCATGCACTTTTGCTGGTATTTCACTCGATCTGAATGCTTTATTGCAAGGAAAATGAGCATTTCTCAGGTAGTGAACGGTCTTCCATTCTTTAACTTTTCGCAGCTCTATCGCACTGAAATCGTGTCGTACCATTTTTCTGGTCATCCCCTCCTAACACTCTATTTACTCCCTAACCCTTTAGATGTATCACTGCGGTTTCCTCGGACTTTTAAAACTCGTATGTATGGTGAAAAACTTGTCCATCAGCCAACCACGGCTCTGTTAGGCTTTCGTGGCCCGTTTTCCAGTTATACGTTGGGAGTAGCTCGGAGTGCTCATATTTCCAAAGATCTCACTCATATCTAAATTCACCGCTTGTTGATCCCAACAAAGGCTACGTAGCGGGTTCACTAGTGGTCAATAGTGACTTGAAAGTGGACGAAAATCGACCATTTGCTTCCTTGAATAGAAATGGATCTAGGTTTTGGACTCGCTAATTCCTCCGTGCTTATCTGACAATAAGTTCTGTATTTACGTGAACAAGGTCATGAATGAGTGTTGAATCAGTGAGCTAAATTTCTTGGACACTCGGATGGCCCCGCTTCACTGATAGTGCGAGTCTTAACATAACGAAACTGCGCTGGTCTAGCTGTCACGTTCTCTGGAGTCAGATGGTAAGCCTAGATGGGGATTCCTCAAGTCGCCACTATATTAAAGCAGTTACCCGCCCTGTGGATCACAGGGTGATTACCACCCTGCAACTAGTAGGTACGGCGGTCGTTCCTGGTGCGGTTTGCTTTCAGCTAGGCTTTTCGGGTTAAAAGTCGGACTCCTTTTCAGCTTGGGTAGCCATGCAAGGGGTTGAACCTCCGCTGTACTTCGCAGTCCGACACCCAGGAACACCTCCCTACCACGATGGGTGGTAAACCACTGGAAGAAAGCTAAATTAATGCAAAGTAAATTGAAAGCCTTTCCCTGACCCTGTCATGTGTATGTTATAGTTATGAAACAATGTCCTATGAAGGAGCTAATCTAAGAACTCTCTGAAATTGGATGAGTTCAACATTTCGAACCAATGAGAAATTAGGGGCTCACATCATCATATGCTTATATTTCCATTCCTTCCAATCGATATTGTCCTGTATATCACAAACTCTGCACCACTTATATGAGAGTCACTGAGTTGTAACAATGGCTATTGTAATGGTATCAGTAAATGTGATACGATAGAAACTCACCGCAAAAAAAATCACGAATGTTGGGTTACTTCAATGACTATTTGAGTAAGAAGTAGAAGATCGAAGCCACAGAGCGACTTGGTTTTAGAGAGCCTACAACCTAAGGAGACCAAAAATCCAAAAAAAAAAAACAGTTGGACCTCACGTTTTAGAGTCACCTATGGCTGAAGAAAACCTCCTAAAAAAGGCCACCTATGGACGTAGCAATGTAAAATGTGTTAGAACAAGGCTTCGGAAGCACAAAACACCTCAACAAATACTTCAAAATATTCAAACACCTCACTATTAAGCTCGTTCGAGCTAGCATCCTCCTAAAGCGAAATGCGAAAGAAAACTACTGAACCAAGTGAAGCTTAGTGAACGTTCCAACGAGACTACTATGCATTCACCCAACTGTATTAGACTGAGTAAGAAAGACAGTTTTGGAGATGTACTATGAATGAAATCAGAATATAAAAGAAAAAAAATCAAGAACGCCGTTCTTCACGCCAGGATATCGGAAAAAAGGTGGGCCGGACACGTGATGCGCTTCCACGACAACCGATGGACGAGAGCCGTTATCGACTGGATTCCTCGGGACGTCAAGCGCTCTAAAGGAAGATCACCCACCCTTTAGTCCGATTTCTTCACGAAAGCGATAGAAGAAAGATATGATGCTCAGCGAATCCCTACAGCGAGGAGGACCCACTGGGCTACTCTTGCAGCGATAGGGAAAAAGAAGAGTTGCTGGTACCCGCTCGAGTCACTCGACGATCAACGGGACGACATGTGAAACACGTGATAATATGAATGATATAATCGGACAACCGAACGATGGTGAAATTTAAGAAGAGGACATCGAAACGTTAGCCAAATAAATCTTCATATAAACCCCTTAGTGTTATTCACATAACAAAAGAACTACGACCGATTAGTAATTCTGAGGTCAGAGGAAACTCTGTTTTCAAAGCATAATCTGAGAATTTGCACCACCGAACAGTGGGTAAACAAACTGGGTACCGAAAAGCGTACAAAACTCTTGTGCTTTTTTAAAAGACAAATTAGCTCCCGAATTCTCAAGCCAAACTGACCTTTATTAATTTTATCGGCTAGATTTAAGGGAAAAAGGGAAAGATGTGGCCACATTCCTCAAGTTGCACGAGTTTAAAGTTGTTAGCAAGCGATGTCAGGGACGAATAAGAATATTCAAAATCAAATCCAAAAAAAAGAAGAATGGTTTTAGCCTAAAACGAGGTTGGTACGCCACGGCCATACACCGGTGTTTCGGAGGTTCGTCCTCCTCGTCAGTGACCCCGCCCCACATTAAGCCCTGCATTATAGCAAGGAGGGAGGCGTATGTGGTAAGTGGTGATGGTATTGTGTACTATGACACTGGTCCATCACCATCAGTCGATGTTTCGGCTGGTAGACCAAAACTAATCCATTGAATCGACTGTTTTTGAAACCTCGTTATAAACATTCAAAATCAAATCCAAAAAAAAAGATTGTCATAGTACACTATACCATCACCACTTACCACATACGCCTCCCTCCTTGCTATAATGCAGGGTTAATGTGGGGCGGGGGTCACTGACGAGGAGGACGAACCTCCGAAACACCGGTGTATGGCCGTGGCGTACCAACCTCGTTTTAGGCTAAAACCATTCTTCTTTTTTTTTTTTGGATTTGATTTTGAATGTTTATAACGAGGTTTCAAAAACAGTCGATTCAACGAATAAGAATAGTTCATAGTCCATCTCATCTACACAACATGATAGGATTCTTTTCGGGAACAATATACCCCAAACTTACATCAACTCTAACGCGAAAGGTAGAGGGGGAGGAGGACAGCAGTCAAGTAGAACTCCCAAAACAACCCGTAAATGCTGAAAGATATGGCGCTTAACGACTCTCTGGAGCGAGCAAAGCCACCTTCTAGGCTAATCTTGCACAAGATAGGGAAAGAGGCAGTTCTCTCAAACCCGCTAGTTCTCGACAGTTTACGGGCAACAGATGTTACAGGTGATGGCCGCAAGCGATGGGGTAGGGTTTCGAAATGTTCGTCTGGATACACGACATGACATCTACCCAGAATATTTACCTAGGCATAGTTTCTACACCTTATACAGCCATTAACTCTACAATGACCTGCAACGAATTGATAGCTATGTGCGTGAAAAACCTCTCAGATAGTTTACTGCCTCATCGTCGCTGGGAGGTATTCCTGAGGACCGAACGCGAAATACAGAGAGCGATTTGGCTCTCCAGAAGAGCCACCCAAGGTGAGAAAGAGTCCGACATTTTCACCCGGAAACCCAGCTAAGAGTATGCTCGACCAAAAATGACTACTATTTTTGATCTATTGATCGAACGGTAGTAATCTTCCTCCGATCCAGAAGGGCCAGCGACTGCTCTAATGTGATGACAATCTGAGGAGACGCCGGCAAGGCTTCGGGTCTCTAGGGGACAAAACAGTAAAACCAGTACAAGTGGATTCAATGCCGATAGCGGCTGCCCCGGCAGACCGTCGACGGTTGGCTGTTGGCAGACAACGCGTTATAGCGTTAAAAAAAAAGAGTGCTGTGCAAAAGGAGCGTCGGTGGTGCAACGGTTAGCATTCACTGCCGGAAAGAGTGAAATCTGGGTTCGAATCTCGACTGATGCAAAATGTTTTTGCACAGCACCCCACGTTATTGGGTAAAACCAGCACAGTTCTGGTGTGCTAGGGCATACGCCATCAATAAAGACGAACCGTCTAAGTATCCAAATATAAGCGTTAAAAAGCCTAGAAGAACGATGTGATGTTGACCTGATCCCCACAACGTGTACGACCACTTACTGGACTAATCTAGAGCCTGGTAGGGAAAACAAGAAGTTCTTCTGCTGACTCACTCGGGTCAATCGAGGACGATCAACGGGACAATAGGTGGTACAGGTGGTACTTGAATGCGCACCATGCAGCACAGCTCCTACCTGTTCAGCTCTGCAGAACGTAACTATGAGAAAATTTGTTCACGTCAACGAACGCTAAGCCAGAACTGATAACTGGAGGAGCTCTGAAAGTTCTCGTCCGAGGTACAAAAGTTCTGCTTATCACTCAACCTCGAAGATAAAGGATAAAGGATAAAGCTCTCGGCGTTGATCAATCCCTGAGGGATGCGTCATGCATTCGACTTCAATTTTAACTTCGTTTGAGGTGATTGAATGCACATCTGGCCTTTACAATGACTCGCGGTGGCCTCCCGCTGAACCGAGTCAATGCTGCTTATCCTCCCAGACAAGTCTGAGACCTGTCTGCTACCAATTTACCGACCCCGGAGGGATGGATGGCTTGGTGAGCCATGAGCGCGAGATCAAACCACTGACCTCGTGTGCGACGCAGGGCACCTCTAACCACTGCGCCACATGCACTCTAGAAGAGGATAACAACAGATAACTGCTTTCTCACTCCGATGAACCGATAATCTCGGTGTAGTGATTAGACAGATGTTCGATATATCAGCTATACCTGACCAGAAAAACATGTACTAGTACTAACCTTAGTCGATCCTGGATAGCCTTCATAAGACCACAGATCATTAGCTATCGCCTTCCATGTACACATTAACCAAATCGAATGTTATGGTGGGAATCAGAGTGACACCATCTGAGAAACAATGCCCAATTATTCTCTCCTTAATGACCGTATTGGTCAGAATTACTAGCTTAAACCACACTTAGTAGAGACGAGGAAAAATCACAATGTAATCGAAGCATGGCAAAAACGATCCCGTATTTTCCTTACGACGGTGTTAAAGACATTTACAATGTTTGATTGTGATCTACGCATATTTATTGTACATATTTTTTGCATTTAATAAAGCCAAAAGAGACTTTTCTTAACAAGCACAAAGCAATTTCAGCAACACTGTTCGAGTAAATTATTAATTTTGAACATCACTGAAAGAAGGTGGACGACCATAAGAGAATCTTTGAGAGCTGAGTCAACATACAGATTGTCAGTAACTTTCATTGAGAGTAAAGTACTTCAAGACAAGATTTTAAAAAAAGCCATGACTTAATGGCGTTCCACAAACTGGACAGTTTCTTCTCTTGGGTGCTCCACAGCATACTTCACATGTAATTCAACGGACTTTCCACTTTGAATACCGACTGTCCACTCCAGAATACCATTATTCATTTTGATTCCTTCTTTTGGAAGTTCAGCAGATGTAGCAGTGTCACCTGCAATGGTAGATGCAGTATGTAGGAACTCGCTGACTCACAAAGTAGCGAGGAAAATAGTCGTTCAAAGACTTCCCATGACCTTGCAACATTTGAAAACATGAGGATTCAAGGGTCTGATCGTATATAAGTTGCAAATTTGGCGAGATTTCATAACTAATTGCTCTAAAACGTTAAATTAACTTTGATCTTGTTTAAACTACAACTTAGAAAAAGAATGAGACTAAGAGTATATGCCTAATGATGCTGAATGATATGCAAAACTTCGACGTTAGGCAGGAATCGAACCCGCATTTCACCCTTTCCGGGGTTGCGTGCTAATCAACTGAACTACCAACGCCTGCTTTGCCACCACTATTTCTACATTACAACACATCAATCTCTCAGCAACCAACCGTCAACGGCTTCGGCTGGCAAGTCATATCGGCACTGATCCCAGTTACACTGACGGATATTAGATATATGTGAAGAATTCAATATGCCTTGCAATCATTTTTGAGCCGCGCATGTCAGTTGTCTGTCTGAGGGCTGACTTATTCAATGATTGCAAGATAGAAACACATGTATCGGGCTCTATAAGTCAGCCCTCATTGACAGACAACTGACGTGCGTGGCTCAAAAATGACTGCAAGGCATATTGAATTCTGAGCTGTGGTGTTAAGAAAACACTCGAAACGAATGTTATGATATATTGAATAACAATTCATTTTATACTGGTTAGCACGCGCTCCCGAAAAGGATGATCTGCGGGTTCGACTCCCGTCTAATGTCGAAGTTTTGCACATCATTCAACATTCAACATCATTCAACATCACTGGTATTTTTTTAACACCATACCATCGCTAAAAGCGATTAAACATTACAGTATCCTTGTTGGTCAGATGAATCATTATTTCCTAAAAAAAACGCAAGCATTAAAGTCATTAACAACTAGGAATCACTTAGGTAGACATTATTGTCCCGCATTTATCGAAAAATCCCATCTTTTCAATTGCCTCGGTAACTAGGCACGGGAGTCGACGTCAAGAACTGAGTCAAGAAATCTTGTTGATTCTCAAAAACCAAAAATTTATCACTATAAGATAGAAGACGTCTTTTCGAAAATATTTGGATCTAATTATTTACACCTTGATTAATAAAATTCACCAGAATTTGGCTCTTAGAGGTCAGAGGTGGAGGAGGAGAGGGGGGGAGGGCACTGTATTGGAGCACCCGTGAATCAGCAAAGATTGCCATTATGTAAATGACATGATAAACATGTAAACAGGTGAATAAATGACATGTAATACAGGAGAAAATCTGAAGAACAGAAATCTTACTAGCTCCACTGTTTAGTGCGTTATCGGAGATAGGAATCACCGGTGCAATGAGCTTCACCTAAATAGACTACGATTGAAAAACCATCGACAGGACAAAACCATGGACAAGCAATGGATGAAGCACTTTACCTTGATCTTCTCATCAGTGCTACGTGGAATTCGTTCTTTGACAGTGAGTAACACCGAGTCCCCATGTGAATTCTTTACAACAATCACTTGTTCATAGACAGTCGATGAGCTCTTATTGATTAGGCCAACCTAAACGAGATTTCGCCAAGTATTGAAAGGACAAAAGGATAAGGCTCTCAACGTGTGAGGTGACTGAATGATATCTGGACTTTACAATGACTTTCGGCGAATACTGCTATATTGTGTTGCTGCCCTCTCAGACCAGTCTGGTACCAATTCCCGAGGGGATGGAAGGCTTGGTGAACCTTAGCATGGGACAGAACCGTCGACTATCGACAGATCAATCATGTGTGTATCGCAGGACACCTATAGATACGTCGCACGCGCTCCTTGTTAAGCGCTGAGTGGGCGCTAAACATCGTAAAAATATCGTTATCGCACCTGTTCATGGTATTTCTTGACAGGTTTATAGTCGACATGAAGAGCCGGATCGACTCCGAGACAGCAGGTGAAGCTCTCGCCCGGCGATACATCCTTCATTCTTGTCTGAAAAACATTGATTCGTTATCGATAACTTTTTTTTCGTAAAATACGGTACTTCCCGACATCTTCAGGTACTAGTACGCATACCTTTGCAACAAAACTGTTATTCAGGTAGACAGCAGCTTCGCCCGGCAATAGTGGAAGGGATGAGGAATTAGCTGCAAATGCTACTAAGAAACAGCTTTTGTTTTTTGACGGTACACATTGATGAATGAATTGCGGGACGACGTCGATGATACCAATCGCGACCTAAAATTACCCTCTAAAATCATTACTTGGAGATCCAGAGATATTTCATACCTTGTGTTCAGAGCCATCCGATGGAATAGCAGCAGGCTTAGAGATTTTGAATTCAGTACTGAGCGCATTCCGTTCAGATGGAGTGACAGAAGCCACCTATCAGCGATATCTTTGCTTCAAAAGACAAAAGAACACTGAGTGCAAAAAAGTACAACCTACCGAATATTCCATTTCAGTATCGTGTACGAAGTCCCTCTCGCTTTCAAGCGGAGGACCAGCGAACATGGAATTGGCAGCAGCACATCTAAAAAAAACATATATACACATCATACGGACATCGCAATTTTGCCAAACAAGCCCATTAACTTACCTCAACGTTTTGGCCATTGGACGCATTCCGAAGCTTGGAGGCGGTGGAGGACGATAGAAAATGGCGTCCAACACACCAAGCTCTGGAATTTGCCCTCCAAGACAAGGCTGGGCCGAGGAGAGCACCTTAAAGGCCACAACTACTTCTACCCCGCATCTTTGCTTTCAGATATGTATATAAATACGACGGAAAGTATTTAGCAAGAAAAAAAAACCAATGCAAACAAAGGGAAATGCGAATAGAACAAACCAGCGCGCAATTCGTCCAATCCTCTCCAGTTGATTGTGAGATGTTCCCATAATATATGACCTATCAATAAAAAACGTTATACAAAGAAAATCGAGGAGGAAATCAGCAAGGATATTTGCAGATCTACATATACACGAATAAAACCTATATGTACATACATATGTGTGCATGCATACATAGTATATACACCCATATATACAAGCATATATGATATGTATATATGCATACACATACATGAATATTGAGAGCGCGTCTGGCCCAGTGGTTAGAGGTACTCTGCAATGCGATGTGGCTAAATAGTCGATGTTCGATCACGCTCAAGGCTCACTGAGCATTCCATCCCTCCGAGTCGGTGAATTGGTACCAGGCTTGTCAAGGAGGATTGCAGCACTGTCTTAATATGCACCGATAGGCCACCGCGATTGATTGTCAAGGCCAGATATGCCACCTCAAGCGACACTAGATGAAAACAAATGCTTGTCGCATTTCTCATGTATTGATCAACGGCAGGAGCTGTATTGCTTTTTTTCAAATAAAATTCCCTTCTTAAATTAAAATTTCTTCTCATCCCTCACATACGAAGAAGGCGCTAGTAAAAAACATGTTTCGAACAGCAGCCAATGTATGTACCGGGGAGGAGCAGAGAGTAGAATCCGTGAAACTGGCTCGGGAGATAGCCACTTCTAATGGATACAAATTCGTAGCCCCTCGGCTTAGGTTTAGAGGAAATAATGCGCCTCCGAACGAAAACTTAGTTGAAAGGAAAGTTCCGTTTATCCCGTTCTTTCCAAATGAGATTAGTACAGCTATAAAACGCTGTTTGAAAAGAGCGGGTTTAGAGCAATCGGTGACCATTATTGAAATACCACCGAATACTCTAAAACGCCAACTAGTCCGCAATCGCTTATATGACCGTCTCTGCATAACGAAAGATTGTAAAATATGTCCTAACGGCAGAGACGGTGATTGCATGAGCGTAGGTACAGTCTACCTAATCTCTTGCAAAGCGTGTAGCGATAAATATATTGGCAAAACGGGTAGGCCGCTCTATGCCCGCATAGAAGAACACCTAGCTGAGAAGCGTCTTAATAGACGGAACATCCCGCTAGGGACGCATAAAGAACAGAAACACGACGGAGCTGATTTTGAGATTCAAGTCACCGTCCTTACGCAGGAACAAAAAATATTAGCGCGAAAAGTTCTTGAAGCACTTTGGATTGATACCACCAATCCAACTATGAACAGCAGGGAGGAATGCCTTGATATCACTCGTGATTGGAGTCAGTATATAAGACTGTTGTTTTGATGGGTAAGGTGCATTCCGAGCCTATGTGATCTCCTTCCGGTGATCTCCACTTGGATCATCCAGTGGAACACATATAAAAAGCGGTGAGTATGTTGAGAGTTGATTTTGTGCTTACTGCGATTGAAATCTAGGTCTGCTGATTTTTTCTAAAGAAGTAATGGAGGTGTTTGACTGATTGGACTGCGGACAATTTGACCTTTCCAGGCTCTGAAGAAGGCGAACTGCCGAAACGTCAGCTGTCGAATAAAGTTCATAGTAACACCTCGTGTTTTGCTTAAAGGAGAAAATCAGTAATTATATTGAAGCATGAAGAGGTTAATAGATAGTCGGTCTTGGGAATAAAATTAAGCCTAAATCCAATAACCTCTTAATTTAGATTATTAAACATGCGTACGTGAGTGGGCCAATTTGTCAATGCAGACTGTGTTATGTACATAAATTTGGCTAGAATCCTGCAGCCAAGTGACTGGAAAAAATATGGGAAACGGTCGACGTCTTCTTCAACATTTTGAGTTCCATTACTAGCCCAAGGAAGCGTGAATGTTACAAAAGAATTCACGCAGCATTTGCGATAACGTGAAAAGCTGCTTTATATCTACCTTGATAACTGAAGAATTCTCAAATTTGCTGGAAACTTCGCACACCTGCGAGTGGGTCAAATGACAACCAAAACTGCGATTTCGCTCTGGATCTTTCACTTGATATCCTTTATAAGTCAACCGACGCTAATTGATCAATGACATTGTGATCACCTTGAGTGCTTCTTTTCCACTTGTTCCAACACGTATGTCGTAGCTCGGATGCCAGTTAGCTCCGTGCACTTGGTAGGAGATCTCCAATTCAACGAGACCACTTTCATTACTCTCCAGATCGATGACAATCGACCTTAAAATAAGTTTAAGAAAGTCTTTCAAACGATAAATTATATAACATAGAGAATTGAGTGTGAGCAAAAACACGGCCTCAGGCAGGAATCGAACCCGCGTTTCAACCTATCCGGGAACGCGTGCTCTAACCACTACACCACCGAGGCACATTTGCCCGACCACTCATTCTTCAACATCTCTATGTTAGCTATCAGCCACCAACCTTCAACACGTTTGGTTTTCAACAGGTCAAATGTGCCTCGGTGGTACAGTGATAGAGCACGCGTCCCCGGATAGGAAACGCGGGTTCGATTCCCGCCTGAGGCCGTGTTTTTGCTCACCACTCAATTTTCTAAGTTATATAAGTAACATCATAACAGTGCGAAATAAGCAGTAGAAATACTATAATTTCGAAGATAAGTTATATAGTAAATCACATGCTCTAAATTGGCAAAATTAGAAAGAGCTAACTTGCTGGATTGATGATTACCAGAGTCTGCTTCTGCTTGGTTCAGCTCCCGTAACAATACATTCAATTCGCGCTCTCCTTTCTCAATGCTTTTCTTCACTTTCCGTAATTCTAAAGAATAAATTACGAAAGTAAACAAGGAATGTCATTTAAAACGAAATTACTTATATTCCAAACCTGTGCGGACCAGCTCTGAACTCTCGTCATAGAAGGTGTAGAAACTTTTGAGACTCTCCACTGTATCATTAGTGAATTGGAGTGGCTCTTGTAAATTTATGGGAGACTTTAGGCCATTACTTGCGATCTGAAAAAAATTAAAGGCCATCCAAATTACCCAAAGTAAAACTCGTCAGATACTACGCTACATATACACGTGTATACGTACATATGTGTATGTACACGTATAGACATTTATAAATGTGCACATATACATGTGTATGTACATGTACATGTATAACTTATATGTAGGTATATACGTGTGTACACTAGTATGCTACACATGCATGTACAAGCATATGTACGTGATTAAGGGATAAATTTCTTGGCCTTGATCATCGAACCCTGAGAGATGCGCCACGCATTTGGCTTCGTTGAGCATCGTTTGAGGTGATTGAATACATATCAGGCCCCCAAAGACTCGTAGTGCTTACCGCCATACCAAATCAGTGTTGACATCCTCCCTGACAAGCCTGGTAGCAATTCATCGACGCAGGAGGGATGGAAGGCTTGGTGAGCATTGAGCGCGATCGAACCATTGACCACCGATTCATCAACCACATGTGTGTCGCAGAGCACCTCTAACCCTTGCGCCATGCGCGCTCATACATAATTGAATATAATGAATCATTTCGGTTACCCCGCAGGGAATAAAGAAACTATCCCTTTCGCTAGTACAAGAACTATCATAAGAGTGCTAGTAATCATTCGAAAGCCTAAATCTCAGAGAAGTGCAGCACGTGCTCACTTTTTAAGAAGGCTTCATATAGCACTGTAGCATTCAAAATAAGATCACGTTTCACACCCGTCGCATGCTTTAATTTTTATCATACTCAAACTTCGCTGAAAGCACGGAAAGGACATGATTGTGGGGAGGAAATCTTGTAGTATCAGAGTCATATGCTTTGACTGGAGTTTCTTTTCGAGCGGAGAAAAATCCTAAATTAAATAACAAAAATGTGTATGTGAAACTTAATCTTATTTTCCTTACTACACTGCAAAGAAACGGTTTTTTTATAAACTAGATACAGCGTTGAAATCGTCGGAACTTACGCTATCAAATGATTACTTATGATTCAAGGGAAGAGCTCTGTAATGCGAGGAATACGCGTGGTGAAACACAAAACTGTTCTTTTCACTACAGCGCTGTTAAAAAGCTATTTCAAAGAACAAACATATTTTTGAATTCTTCGAGATTTTAGCTATCGAAGGATTACTAGCAGTCTGAGGAGAAAGCCTTGTCCAGCGAAATAGTAAGCAAAATAAGTGGCACGTGTGAACCACATTTTTGTTTTGGATGTTACAGCACTACAAAGAGTCCTTTTGGAAAAACGAGTATGTACAACATCTCCCTCGAGACTTAAGCTTTCCAATTGTTACTAACACTCCTATGGAAAGTTTCTACCAATGTGGTCGTTTCTTTTCCTGCCGAATAGCCGAGTTAAACTTTACAAATGTATATACACATACAAGTATATTAAGGATTTATAGAGTCCAAACTTTTTTGACTTCAATAAAATTCTTGGATTTTGGATTGTGCAGTAGCAGTGATGCTGTTCAACATGCGTCAGGCCCTGCTTCCACTTCTTCTAGGCCCAAACAAGTTGGCAACGCCTTGGAGTCGAAAAAATTGGTACAGACTCGATAGGAATCAACTCGCTCGCCTCAAAACACAAATGTTGGCAATTGGCAGTGATGAAGATCTAGAAGCGCCCTAAAATGGCTACTTAAGGATCCTAGGGAAAAACCATTCAGACACCAAAGTCCTCAAGGAAAGACCAAACCCACAGGCAGAAAGTCAAAGGCCTTCATGGATCATGGATACAAGCAAACGAATCGAGTGGAGGATATGCTAGAATCCGTACAATATGCTGTGCGATCGTGCTATGAATGATTAGATCAGGGTAAGATAACGACCAAGTCGATATGGTCACTGACTCACTCTGGCCATATACGACAGTTCCCTCACGATAATTACATGAAATTAAACCACATCGATGATTCTTTCGAGACGACTCTCCTACTAGTCCTAGAGGCAGCTAAGCTAAAGCGATCGTAGATCGATTGCGAGAAAGTGTGGGGAGAGGAATTGAACCAACGCACCACACATCACTACTGCGATAACTCCTAAGTGGAGTAGGTATTGATAGACGCAATTTAGAAAGAGTCAGAGTAAAATTATCAGCAACAGATATAAGCAAAGCTCACGTTCATAACAGCCTCATCAAGAGCCTCGATTCTTTTCAGCAGTATCGCCTCACGATCCTTCAGATTGTTCACCTCATTCTGCTTCTCTTCATATCTCGATCGCACTTCAGCAACCTGAGAAGTCGATCAAATGAATGGACGAATGGTTGAGATAAGAGAAGAAATGAAAGTAAAAGAAAGGCTCGAAGTGTACTTTAGGTGAGTCAGTTTCCTCGTGAATCGATGGCTTTTCGCGAAGTTGGACATTGTGGATGGTCCCTCCTCCACGACCATCGACACGAACAGAATCGTGGATCACGTATTGTGTGATGTTCTGAAACATGAAGTAGTACCTATATTTCGAGTGCTTTATCAAGACCACGCTCAAATTTCAATAAATCCTTTCATTTTTATTATTAGCCAACAGACCACATGACAAAAACACTCTGTGTTGAGTGAAAAATTCGCTTGACATAGAGTGTAAGACGTTCGTCTTCGATGACTCTCTGTAAGGGAGCAGAGCTCCCAGATAACTGGCTTTAAAAAGATCGAAAGACGACGGGCTCTGCCCGGCTGACGAGTCTGTAAGGACGAAACACGTGTGTCGGGCTGTGCAAGAGCCCTTACCAGACCACAGGACAAGTTGGCTCAAATAATAATGAAAGGACATGAAGTAGTCTCAAGTAACTCACTATACGAATGTCGTGAAGCAAAACGGACATCAGCGATAGCAGGATAACAAGAGGTGGACGAACAGCTGGAAAATGAAATCATCAGCTAATGCTTGCCGCAGTTACGCCCTGGGATCACTGTATACGAAGAAGCGGACCGAAGGATACAAAGGATACAGAAAGCACAATTCCCTTCATCATTCAGCACAACCACAAAGCTGATAGGTAGAATTCATTCGACCGACGAGTTAACGTCTTTATCTTCTGCAAGGTCGATGATTCGAGTCGAACGGCTGTGAACAGTCAACTCGAATCATCACCTCTGAAGTGGACAAAGACGTCAAGACGTCGGCCAAATGAACTCTATCTATTAACCTTGTGGTTGTTCTGAGTCATGAAAGAAACTGGGCTTTCTGTATCCTCTGCATCCATGGGTCCGCTTATTCGTACACAGCGATCCCAGGGAAAACTGTCGCTTGCATTAGCCGATAATTTTTCTTTCAAGTTGTTCGTTCACGTTTCGTTATTCAGCTATTGTTAGTGCTCCATTTTGTTTCAGAACGTCCTCTATCTATCACCTATGTGATACGTCCTGAATCAGAGAAAAGGGTATTTTCAGCTGGCAAGGCCGAAGTTCAAGGAAAGCAGGTTTTTTTTTGAACATCGTAGTCGTGATATAACCTCCACCTCTCATTCCTTATTTGAGTTGTTCGCTGGTGCTTGACTTGTTCTAGAGCCTTCTTTTTTATTTTAGACGATTTCACACCATTATTTCGGCAAGTGACAAGTTTCTGTAATGACTGGCAATTCTTCATGATGTGAAAGAAAATGCATAAAAAGTCGGTGACGGGTGAACAACTTAGCTGGAGATGCCAGTTTACGAGCGGCTTCAATAGTGAAGTGTTTTCAGGTGACCGAATCTTGTTAAATACTCTTATGAGCTCCGATCCTTAAACTGGATTGACTTGGGAATCCCGCATTTCTTTTCATCACAGATATCGGTTATGCTGCATTATTTCTATACGACTTTCGATGAGAAAGTCTACTGAGAAGGGGATGGGGACGAGCACCTCATTACAAATAAACGTAGATCGATGTGTAATCTCTAGCTAGACATCCAAATCGATATGGAAATTTTTCGATTCTCTAGAGAAATTCTCCAAAGAAAATGTAAACACTTGAATTCTCCCGTGGGATTCTCCCTTCCAAAAGATTTACCACCTCATCGTGGCTGCGGGGTGTTCCTGGGTATCGAACTCGAAGCACAGCGGAGGCTTCAGCCCCACCCCCCCCCCCCCTTTACCTGCCCTCCTCCTCCTGCTCCTCGAGCGCGACGTTTCCACTCGGGAAAGCCCAGCTAAGAGTAAGCCGTGCCGGGAATGACCGCCGTCTTGGTAGCCACTAGGCGTAGAGTGGCAATCTCCCTCTTATCCACAAGGACCGGCGACTGCTCTAACAATATGGTGTAAGCCTGAGGGAGCCCCGGCTAACCTTACCCGGGACTCCAGGAAACAACATAGTTAAACCAGCAGCTTTCCTCCGCTAAGGCCTACACCATCAGTGAAAACGGGCCGACCCAGTACGTCTAAGTGAATGTGAAATTCTCGTGGGATGTTCTAGGAAAAATGTAAATGCTTGGTTTTACTTTTGGAATGCTTTAGAAAAAATGAAAATGATTGGTTTTAATTGTGGAACTTTTCAGGAAAAAAAGGAAACACTTGATTTTATTCGTGGGATTTTCTAAAAAAATGGAAATACCGGGATTTTCTCGGGTAATTTTCTAGAAAAATGGAAATACTTGATTTTACTCGTGGAATTTTTTTAAAAAATAGAATCACTTGGGTTTTCTGATGTAATTTTCTAGAAAAAAAAACGCAACTACTCGAATTCTCTCGCGGAATTTTCGAGAAAAAAAAATGGAATTACTAAGGTTTTCCCGTGGAATTTTCTAGGAGAGTGTGATGAGAAACAAAGAAAGCAGATATAAAAAATTTTGGGAAAAAATGAGATCAGAACTGACCTCGATGTGAATTTCGTTGAAGCCGGGGTGGACGGAGCATTGGAGACTGCGCTTCAGCTCGGCTCGGTCGTTGAACACGGTCACCTGCCGTAGCGGCAGGTCACGACATTCGCTTCTGTGAACAGCAGGCGGATGGCTCTCGTCGGACATCCCCTCTTAACGATTCAGGGCTACTTCAGTCGATAGTAGGTAGTAGTAGTAGTAGTAATCGAAAAAAATCGAACAAGAATGTGACAAAGCGAAACGGAGATCAAATCGGTCGTGGATCAATCGATTTTGTATGAATTCGAACAAGTCAATATCATGTTGCGCTTCTGGACTCGGAAGCGCAGTGGCTAGTGGTTGAGGGTGTCAAGAAGTGAGGTGGTAAGCGATGCGCTGGTTCGATCCTTCCGCCAACGCTCTTTTGCAAGCTATCAACAAACGCCCTCGGGAGCGCCTCAGACCGGTTATCAAGGATCGCGAGAAGAATCGCCGCGAGCAGAATTCGACGACATTCACAAAAGACGAAGTCCTCAAGTAGCAACCAAAACAACACGTGGAGTTTGAAGAACTTTGTGGATGACAAATGCGAGGAATCAAATTGAATCGGATCCAGAATTTGCTGGGATCCGCCCAGTGAGTTGCGATAACGCGCCGGGTGAAACGAAAAAGTAAACGATAACTATTCAGAGGAGCGATGGCCGAGTGGTCTGTCATGCTCGGTGCTGTGTTGACCCCCTCAACTCTCCGGCAATCAATCAACGAACCCCCCAAGGAACAACCCAGCCTGGCTATCCTCGAGATGTGATCGAGCAGTCTACGACACTCATAAAGAGGACGAATTCTCGGAATCCTCAAAGCAGCCATGAATGCGAGGAGACGAGTCGAATCCTCGATTACTGAGATCCATGCAATCAAATGGGGAAGCGGCTCGTATAAAAGTGATATTTAAATGATATTTGCTTAATCTAAGAGAAGTCTAAGATCGATTGACAACTGCTAAGAGAGAAATGGAAGGGAAAACAAAACGCCTGTAACACGGCCTAGTAGTCGTAACTCGTGCACCATAACAACGAGGAGAACCGGCGCGACTCGTTGGAGATCCAGGAATGCCAGAAGGTCATAGACGTCGAGGTGTGGGTGTGACGGGCCACGTAGCAACAGTCACTTGTGCTATTGAGTCAAGGTTGAGTCAGGATCCCCCTATCGGTCGATTTTGGGCAAATACACTCGCCATCATATGAGCAACTATTACGTGGTGATCGTTGTCGTCTAAGTACACAGCATGTTGACGGTCTCCCAATCACAAATTTCTCTTCTCTATCCGAGGAATCATACTTTTACCAGTGACAGGTTTAACCATGATCTTTTCAATCAGTTGGTGGCGTCTTCAAATATAATGAGATTGAATGTGGAATTTTTTCAATCAGTGTGATTCCGTTGGGCCAGCTGAAAAAGAACTCTTCTTTTGCTACCGTACGCTCATGAGTTGACACAAAAGTTACCAATGAACTAAGATGTCTAAACAATGCACTTAAAAAGTCCTTACTCACATTCAGCTTTCAGAATAAAGAAAGTTATAGAAAAAGAAAAGGAAAATCAAAAACTATGCCATTATTATACAAAAGTGTTCATCAATAGAATAGATATATAACTGGAATGGTTTTCTACTCTTTTAATCTTGCTTGAGACAGCTTTTTTTTGCAAAAGTTAGAGTATATAGATTATGACTGTTATTGTTTTTGGGCGAGGTCTAAATCAGCAGTCGAGAGCAATGGTTAAAGCATACAATTTATTCTTGGACCGTGACAGAGAGATCATATGTGGGAAAGGATAGCAATCGAGGCAAGAGTATATTGAGAAGAATTTGAAAGCAAAGCAAACAGTGGAAAAGTACACAAATCATATATGACTCATACCATACGAACAGCACACACGCATAAAGTAGTAAAGTTGGACAGATATGATGGAGACTGAATAGTCGGATAGGAGGAGAATGAATTGGAGAATCATTGTTGAATTTGGACCTGAGCGGTCGACTATCTTGGTGAACTGTAACTAAGGGTTTACGCCAAATTACTGAGTTACTCGGAAGGAAGCTGACTAAATATCGGTCCGTGATTGGCTATTTGTGTCACGACGTATTAGTCTAGAGTTAGCTATGACATAGAAAACGCTCATGAAGTGGAACTGTGACGAGGACACGCTACAATATAATAGGATTATGTTGTTTGCGAGAGCTCATGATCTTATTTTCAACAAAGTTTTGAAGAATAAATAGATCGTTTGCAAAAGGCGTGATACGCTGTTAAAACCAGTGTTGGCTTTTCTTCGGTGGTACCCCACGAAATCAAATACTTTTAACATCTAGGACAGCCGAGCTTTTGAACAACTATGAACATAGACGGCATGATAATAACGAATGAACAAGTATAACTCAATGAAGCCAACCTGTGACAAAGAGGAGGTGTAAGGGAGAAAAAAATCCAATCATGAGTCAGTATTACACTTCCGCTTAGGTAAGCAGAGACTTTTTAGAGAGTACTAGAAATGAGGCCCATTTTACATCAGTATTATCATCGACTTATGAATAGTTCTTCAGGCGATACTATATCTCCAAATTTGGTTGCTGCCACACTCAAAAACGCTATACAGACATCGGAATAGGCAAGTGGGAATGAAAAATTGGCGGCAGATGATTGCACTATCGAATCGAATTTTTTTTCTCTAACTGCTTTCAGCAGCGGTATGATGTTCAGTTATACGCAGCAATGTAAAGTGATGAGCAAAACTTTTGCGCCAGGCGGGACTCGAACTCACATCCCACTCTACCCGGGAGCGTGTGCTTTAACCCATTGCATACTGACGTCCCTCTTTTCAAGCTATAACGCTTTTATCTGCTAGCAACCAAGCGACAACAGCCCGGCCTAGATAGTCGATATCGATATTGTACCCAGTCGCGCTGACAGATGTGAGGTATTGATGATCAAATAGAATTCTTTTTATCTAACCGCTCTTAGCGGTAGTATATAGTCAGTAGTGCAACAGGTTAGAGCGCGCGCTCCGGGATAGATTGGGATGTGGCTGCAAGTCCCGCCTGACGCGAAAGTTTTGTACGTCGCTCTACATCACTGTTATAGTAGATAAATAGTATTTCAAGCACTTGCATTATTGTCAAACCTAAATGGACTCACTACATGATATTCGTAGTATGTGCTAGCTAACATTGACCTACAAAGGTCTTCACGATACCAACGAAGAAAATGCGTTGTATTATATCGAATCAAGAATTATATCACGTGCTGCAAATTCCCCTTGAGTAGAAGCTTCATGAAGTTTGAAACAAAGAAGATGTAGACGCCTTTCTTGAATAATCAGCGATCAGTTTCATCGTTACCCATCGAACACATGGTTGAAAGAGATCGGACCAATGTCGCTCGTCGTCATCGCCTTTGAGATAGAATGAACATGTGCGCTGGAGTCTAGTACTAACTTTTCGACCTCGGAATGATGCGTGCCTATGAAGGCCGCGTTTAGTTCGAACCAGCTGCCTTAAGTATGACTACAAATCCAATAATGTTGAGTTATATACAAAACTCCGCAACTCCAACGGGAATTGAACCCAAGTATCACCCTTTCTGCGACGCGAGCTAACCTATTACCAGGACTCCTGTTTTGCTTTCATTGCAATTTTTGTTGGCTCTTCATCTTCAGGCGCTCGCAGTTTCTGTGATAGCAGTGATGGATCTTGAGAATAATCGTAGCTAGAGCGATCTATTATGGAGTGCGCAACACTATTTGAACTCTTTGCTCGTATCTTATCAATAAAGCGTTCTTTCTCGGGTAACATTAGATAAACGCTTTCTCCGTGTTAGATCTTTTGCCCTTTTCGTGCAGAGCACCCAATTCTTACTAAAGTAATTGACTTTTTTACATTCTGAAAAACTCTAGTTTCACTCGAGAGTTTAAAAGTAAACGGTTACTAAGTACTCCTTTCTCGAGACTGGTAGAAATACCTAAGAGTAAGGACGTCTGTACAAAAACAGCTTTTCCACGATGCTTTGTTCCTCAGAATGCCCTATAAATTGTGAGCTTCATTATTAATTGCATGATTCCATATGGAATTCTATCTTCCTCAACTCGTATAGTGTAAATAGGAGTTAGCTTCAGAGTGTCTGCCTAACAATGTTTGATGGGGTAAAACTTTTGAGGAATCATTCCTGAAGTTTCAACTTTTTTATATAAAACATTAGTGTATGCTAATTAAATATATGTTGATTCATAAGTGATTTATTCGAAATTGAGCAATAATTGCAGAATGAATGGGCGCTTCACGGTTTTTAGAAGATTGTGTACTGCTCCCAAGATGTCTATGATGTCGTGGTTGTTGGAGGTGGTCATAACGGCCTAATAGCGGTAACAATTTACAATTCTTATCCGTGTTCTGGAACAATGATATCTGAACGCAAACGACGGCTTAAAAGATCACACTAATGTCTTTATCATCCGCAATATGTGGTCACCGGTAATTGTGAAGAGCAGGAAAAGTAGAACTAAAGCAAAGTCCATGCTCAAGTAGCCGAACATAAGAAAATGTCAGATGAGGCAGAGATTGGAAGAAAAATTCGGTTCGTAAAAACCCGTGATGTAAGGATAAGCAGGTAAACTGGATGATTCTGCGAATAAAGAAACCACATCGTTCGTGCATCCACAGTGTTCAATAAACAAAGGAACACAAAAATGAGGTGTTGCATAGCTCAATTCACTTCTGAACCTCTCAAAGAAGCCATTGACCTGTTGACAGAACAAAATTGTAGCTTACTTCTTCCACTCAACACTCTTTTCAGAGCAGTGTTGTGTAGCGTTAAAATGAATTTTCACATTATCAAACTCACTGAGATATCGATTTCCAATCGTAGGAGCTCTTAAGCCATGTATGCTGTATGAAAACGCTTGCAGCAGTTACTTTTGATTTAATCTCGTTTTCGGATTCGAAGTAACACGTTAGTAAGCTGAGCGATTTAGAGGGTTAACGAGAAGAAAAGTCCGACGAGAAGTCTAGTAGAGCATAACAAATGGAAGAGGAATTAAAAGGAATGTGCTTATAACTTAACTTTCTAGCTCCCTTACTTGATAGCCTCAGATGTCACAATACAGGAGGAACACCTTTACAAGCGATTAAGAACAAAATTGCAATGAATGAAACAAATGGGGAAACATGTAACATATCTAGTCCTAACCTTCAAACCCTCTGAAATCTTTTACGTTCCTAGGCCCTAGTTGATTGCTTATAGTGAGATTTATACTCCATTGTCACCGTGATAATTTCAAACTTTTCACTGCAAATATTTATTCCACAACGCAACCCAATACTCAAGATTGCCATAAAATCTGACTTAACTATCGCTCGACGACATTCATAAAGGAGATTAAGTCAGCGAGCAATAATCGAAGCAAAACGCCGAGTATTCGAAGATCTTTGTAGAAGCTGAATACGAGAAAACGAGTCGAATGCAAGAAGTATTGAGATTTGCACAGTAGATATAATGACGGGTTATTCAAAGTAAAATAAATAAACTGTTTTTGATACAGGCGGCGTATATGGCTCGAGCTGGAAAGCGTGTTTGCGTGCTGGAAAGAAGAACACTGCTAGGAGGAGCAGCAGTCACTGAAGAGATATTCCCGGGTAGAGTTGATCTCTTATTATTTTACATAATCCTGCTTGTATTTGTACCATTTTTTTCTTTCAAGGCTTCAAGTTTTCACGTGCATCTTATGTTCTTAGCTTGCTTCGCCCTGTGATTATAAACGACCTTAAGCTCAAGGTAAGACTCGTGAAGGCAATTTTCTAATACTTACTCTCTTTTCTTCGCTTTTATTGCTGTTTACTTCTACTTAGCAGCATCCTTCTTCTAGAAAGTTACTCAGTAAATTCATATATACTTTTAAGAAATTTAATTCAAATCATCCGCTGATTATGACTGTGCGATTTTCAGGAACACGGACTGCGTTACCATATTCGTAATCCATCCTCATTCACGCCAATTCGTGATTCTAATAAAAGTCTATTGCTTGGATTGGATATGGACGAAAACTGCATGCAAATAGCAAAGTTTTCTCAACGTGACGCCAAAGTATGGACCGTTTCAATATTGTAGGACTTTTTAAAGCTTGGTTTCTATGCGAACTTCACAAAACTTAAATTGATAAACAAATAGCTCTATGAATAGTCGGCTTAGTACTCATGAAAAACATTGTACCTCTTTTCAGTTGAAAGATATACTTTCTGAAGTTTCATACATCAAAGGGAAAAGCTGGAATGTTTCTTAAAGAGTGGAAGGTGATACGAACACTTTGCCAAATTCCCAACGTTTCTTAATGGTAACCAAGAAATTGAGTACACACTTATACTAATGATCTGAGTGGGTACCTGATGGGCTGCCTAGTGCGTCCTTCTTCGTAAAGAAGGTATAGGCAATACGAGTGGAAAAGGTTGCTTTTCTTAAGATGATTTATGTAACGTGTCTTGAGCACGAGGTGGTGTCCCACTGCAGTGTCGTTACAAATTTCTTCTTATGAAATCAGAACCGAAACAGCCTGTTATCTCTCGAGAATCTGTTTTAGATGAGGCAAAGTTTGGTTTTGAACGCTCAGTAGCTCGTTAACTTCTTTGTGTTCTTTCTAAATCTATATCACCTACTCAAATGTTACATGAACTTCATTTTTCAACATTGTTATTCTGTCTCAAACCGAAATCTGTTCACCATATCAAAGCCCGTCTCTAGGTTGGTGCAAAAGTGGTACGGTTTCAGACCATTCTAAAACCGCAGTTACTTTTGTAATTTACTTCAAACGGTGAGCATGGTAGAATGGTCAGCGATGAGTTTTTATGTAACATCTCGACTAGTCTCAAGAAGTCCAACTTCGATTATCTCTTTTCCTACGACTTCTAATCATCTTGGTGCAAAAGTAACCGCGGTTAATGCATTATTAAAATGTGACTACTTTACGAAGCTCCTCGAACCACCATTATTGCACTGTACCTTCGCTAGCAATTTTTGCGTACGATGCGCTACTGATGTTGCGATTCGTCCCTGCTCCTTGACAACTCATTCTATACTCACGGTCTAAAGCCGCAGCTACTATTGAGCCAGGCAATATCCCTTCAATTAGTCTGGAATATGATCCTGGGTACGAGAAGGGTTCTGTCAGCTTTTCCAGATATCTCAATAATAAGAAAAAAGACTGCATAAACCCATTAAATCGAAGGAATGATTACGTTAAATAGATCAACAACTATAACAATAGAAAAATTTGTAACAAATTCTCGTAATTGCCTCCTCTGGCCTCAATACACTTACAAAGTCGCTTCCGAAATTTTCAACGATGCTTGCACATGTTTCACCGTAATTTCGATCCAAGCACGTGTCAGAGCCGTTTTTAAACGGCTCTAGGCTAGTGTAGCGAGTAAACGAGACTTCTTCCTCCACTATGGGGCACATGGAATAATCCACTGGGTTAAGATGAGGGAAATTTGACGGCCTAGCGTCCTTGCGCCAAAAGCTTGGAAACTCCTCTTGAATGATGGTAATCGTGAAATGAGTCTATTGCGAAAAGGCTCAGTCCTGCTGAAGCATAAATCCGTCTGCGCCAAAGTGTTTAGTATTCCAAGGTTCCAGTACGCCTCGTAAAACTTGCTGCTGATAGATGATAGCGTTGACTTTGACGTTGTTGCTGATAAATACTGACGGTGTTTTTCCGATGGCGCAAATGTTGGGTCAGACCACCACACAGGCAGGAAAATGACTATGGACTATGGTTTTTGCTCCTGTGGACTTGTGTTGACCTTCTTTGAAAAGTTGGCATCGATTATGGCGATTATGGAGTGGTTCGGCTCTGACATTTTCTGAACTTTTACGAATCATAACTTGGGCACAACTTTGAATGGACAAATAAATGAAGCACAATCTAGACCAGAAATAACGAAGGAATTCTATAACGTTATCGGCATCAATTAAAATATATCATTCCATTGCTAAAATCAGCAGGACAGAGGTTTTTTCGGACTTTTCACTAGCTCTATATATGAATATATTCTTACATGGTATATATGTATATATGCGTATGTACATATAAAATAGGCAGATGTGATCATTAGCAGCAAAACATAAAGCGGTAAATGCGTATTGAAATGATAGATATATGTATCTAAGAATCTATCACAATATCAAGCGGATCATTTCAACAATGCACATACTAGTTCTCATGATATCATTAAAGCTTTACTAACCCACGATTTCGTTATTTGTATCCAACAAACATTTTTCCACATTGGATCAATCTTATCTTTGAATGATCACATCAATTTCTGTTAAAGCTTGTATTGACTTTATGAAATGAAATTGATTATGCTTCACATGTCCACACATAAGAGCCTGGTTGCCACTCTGACACTACAGTAAACTTTATAATGAGCGTTCTCACATTATTTGAAGTCTTAAACTTCGGGAAACTGTGAACGGTCCCTTTGATTTATCTCAGTTCATGTTTAATTTAATTGGAGAACTCTACACGGCATTTTTGGAAATTCGGTGCTGAAAAATTTGCGAATGTCGTTGTTATTATATCTCTAAAGAGGGAAAGGTTTTCTGCTTGTGTCAACTTTATCCGATGCCTTTATCATGATTTTAGATATTTCCTAAATATGAGCAATTCATGTGGCGCATGTGGCGCAGTGGTTAGAGGTGCCTTGCGTCGCACACGAGGTCACTGGTTCGATCTCACGCTCATGGCTCACCAAGCCATCCATCCCTTCCGGGGTCGGTAAATTGGTACCAGACAGATCTCAGACTTGTCTGGGAGGATAAGCAACACTGACTCGGTTTAGCGAGAGGCCTCCGCGAGTCAATGTAAAGGCCAGATATGCATTCAATCACCCCAAACGAAGTTAAAAATTGAAGTCGAATGCATGGCGCATCCCTTAGGGATTGATCAACGCCGAGAGCTTCATCCTTCATCATGAGCAATTCATGGAACGAATCGTGTGCGCTCTCGAGTCACAGATGGACCAAGTCCCGTTCAATTTCCATGAGAAGTCCATATGGAAAAAGCTTAAGAATAGGTGGAAAATACGTGAAATAATTAAATCCGGTAAACATAGAGTATTATTCCATTACTAGAAATGACAATTTAGTGATTTTATTACAGTGCGTCACATCGGTGCCAACAATGCCGTGGAATTTTATGAGCTGATGACCGCACCGATCGCAAAGGTTAGCTTGTTTTGAGAACGGAACTCGTTGAGCAGACTGCATTTTCACATTATCTGTTTTTCAAGGTAATGAACAAATGGTTTGAAAGTGATGTGTTAAAGGCAACTCTAGGCACCGATGGTATTATCGGATTTGCAGCCAGTCCTTACGATGCTGGAACTGGGTAATTTTCGTCCAGAGGTGTAAAAGATTTTACAAGCTTCCAACGATCATTCACCTCAGTCCCATCTAGATCTGAAGAAAGTGATATGTTCGAAATAAGATTTCTTTTTTTGTGCTCCTCATACGAAAATCATTGACGGCTGATTGATGAAGCACCGATATGCTTAGAAGATAATAGAGAAAAAGACAAAACAAGGGCTCTTGTGGGTACCAGGAAGGTGAGCCCGGAGAGAGTAATCGGGCTTCGAAGTATACCTAAGATCCCAGATTTTGCTCGTATCTCAACATTCTTGTGGTTGCATTCCTTTTTTTCCTTTTTCAGCTTTCTCAAGAATGAAAGACTTTCGTAGTCCTTAGCACAAGCTTTTTACCAATAACCTGAATTTATTCGCTATTATTTATTTGGATCAGATATGACAGCAGAAATCTGAATCTTATTACTTGCTAACCCTTTGGAGACGAGTTGATAGATCGCACTGCGCTATCTGTAAATAGAGCGCAAGTTCCTTTTTTTAATGAGGTTTTTTGCTTTTTAGAAGATCTTTGGCTTTTCCAGTGTTAACGTAATACTGCATGTTTTCCTCTACATGATTATATGCTTTATGAGAATGCATACATATATATATATATATATATATATATATATATATATATATATATATATATATACGTATATATACGTATAGACCTATGATATTTGTGAAGGAAAGTATGAGGATGGAACGTACGAGATTGACGCTATCGTGTGATCAGTAAACTCTAAAAACAGTCGATCTAGAGGTTCCAGTAAGCAAACGAGGAAAACTTAGCGTAAAATATAATATTATTTTCCTGTCAGAGCGCATCAAAAAGGTCTTCAAAAACAAAGTGCATTGTTGATATTACCGTTGCTCATGCTATTGAATGATTAGCAAAAATTCAATGGATTTAATTCTATTCAGTGAGAAAGTTGAGGAGACAGAGTCGTGCACTCCATAGAATACACTCCACCCTCAAAGGATTAATTTATTAAATTAGGTATTCCTAGTCTAACGGGACATCACACTTTAATGACTATCATCATCAGAGAGAATCCTTCATAGTCCTGCAGGTGAACATGGCGGGTTGCTATCCATAAACTGCCCTTCTCACTCACACCCACAATCGAGATCTAGTAAATGCACAAAACACAGGAGACAAATTTAGCGAGATATAAGGGCTAAAAGTAATAGTTGAAACGTAGCTACGTTTTGCTCCATCATGTTCTTGGAGGACTGGACAATCGAAAAGGAGCATGGGGATATGTGATAGGTGGCATGGGAGAGGTAAATCGCTCACAATATTTCTCTCACATTATATGTGTAGGAGAACAAAAGATGCTTTACAGGTGTCTCAGGCGATTGCAAAAGCAGCAAGAAAGCATGGAGCTCAAATTTTCACTAATCAGGTGCAAAGATTTTCATTTATGTCTATGTACAAGTACAAACTCTTAGCTAGAAACGCGGGTTTGTCGTCGTGGCAGCGGTACACCTTAAACGCTAACTGCGTACTTAGAGTTCGCTGCAGTAGTGAGATATTTGCTGGTGGAAATGAACAGCAATTCTTTTCGTTTCGAGTTCTTTCTAAAGAGCACGCTCAAATTCCAACATATGTCGTCATTGTTATTTGAGCCAACATGTCAAGTGGTCTGTTTAATGGGCTGACTTGTAGAGCCCGATACACTTGTTTTTCGAGGATTGGCTAAAGACGAAGAGTAACTGCCGACAGAAAAGACCGCCAAGGTCGGAACACGTGTATCGGGTTCTGTAAGTCAGCGCATTTAACACACCACATGACATGTTGGCTCAAATAGTAATGACGAGAACAGCAATCCTTTTTGGAATATGCGAGAATCGCGTCACATTATTAGAGATTTGTGTTTAGAAATAGAGCTGCGCGTTCAAAATTATCTGTCACTTTTAGCGAACTAAGTGATTCATGTGAAACGGCAAAAAATTGCGTTTTTCTTTTCAATTCAATTTGAGCAGCTTTATAAAAATTATTTCAAGACGCGTTTTTTTCGCATTTCTGGGACTTCTGAGTAACTTATGAAAATATTATCGTGCGGAGTTGTTCTGTACATTTCAGGAAGTGGTAGCGATTCTTGTGGACGAGGGAGGCGCTAGAGGAGTGAGGTTGTCGAATGGAAAAGAAGTCCACGCGAAAGTTGTCCTCTCAAATGCAACACCGAAAGTCACCTTCGAGGGTCTTCTGCGTAAAGTAAGCGTCAAGTAGTACAAAACTTTTATAACTTCGCTGTCTATTAAGTAATCCTTTGCCGTCAAAACAATGAATAAGTTTCAGTGCGATCTTCCTCCGAAGTTTCTTAGTGCCGTGCAATCCATAAACTACACCTCACCTGTGACAAAAATAAACGGTTAGTGTAAGATGTATCAAATAATCTAATCAGCATTTGCTCGAATATTTTTCGCATCATCAGAATTTTATTCTGAATTAATTTTTATTTCAATATGACAATTAGTATCCGGGGAGCTGATTTTGTGGAAAATTTTCGAAATGAATCTAATTAAGTTAGTAGGTTTCTCTAGTGAGACTAATGCAACAGATTTTATGTGATCTTTTTCGAGTAGCCCTAGATCTCATGAAGTGTGATAAAGCTTTACTCGAGTGCTTAGTAAAGGTTCAGATTATAAAACGCATTTCTCGCTCCAAAAATGGATCTCACACTAATTTGAATGCTCTGGAAGCTTAATATCGAGATTTCCAGTAGCTGTCACTGAACTGCCGTCGTTTGCTTGCAATCCAAACCCTGGAAGTCGACCACTGCCTCATCACCAAACGACAATTCATTTGAACTACGAGAACATGGACGTCGTTCATCACGCGTTCACTGACTTCATGAAGGGCAATTGGAGCGAAAAGTAGGCTTTCTGAAAGATAGACCAAATCGGTCGTCAAAAAACATGAGTGCTACGGATTTTCTGATGAATATTCTTTTCCAAAGCTTGCCAAAAGCGCTATATTTTCTTTGCTCTTAGCAACCTTGCGCAGGCTATAGACAAATAAAACGTAAGATGGTTTCAATTATTTACGCTGAAGACTAACGAGAGTCCGATTTTCTTATCTTTTCCCATGGCCTGAATCTTTAATTAACCCCCTAAGATTGAAACGGTTAAAAGAGTCTTCTCTATAGAAGCTAAGATCAATCAACGATATTCTGTGTTCCTATCAATCAACGATATTCTGTGTTCCTTCCTTCATGCTAACCATAGTTTACTTTCGTTCTTTTCGTGCCCGGAGACAAATGAACAAGCGACCCCTTTCGCTGGACAAGAATTTTTTGCAAGAGTGTTGGTGATTAATCGAAGGTTCAAATCTGTGGCTACTATGATACCTGGCTCTTTTTTGTACAAACCCTTTCGTAACGCTGTAAAATCCAGAACAAAATTATGTTTTACATCGGCTGCACAAATTTACTGTTACTTTAGTGGAAGCACGAAGAGCATATGAAAGTATAGAGGAAATCTTTTATTAGCAGAGTCATACGTTTCAGTCTGAAGTTTCGAAGAAAGAATTTCCTATTCAAATAACAAAACCGTACTTCACATGTGTTTCACAAGTTACAAAACACATCAACGCCATCTATCCATCACCGTGTTGGGACCGTAGGCATCTTTGGCTCGCGCCTCTCCCCCAGCGCGTAGGTTAGCCAAAGAACACTTGTGCGCATAAGTGAATGAATATTCTTTCCCTAGTCTAGTGAATGCAGAAAAACGGTCTCTGTATAAAATAAGCACAGCGATGGAATAGTTTGATCTTACCCTGCCGAATGATTGCAATAGACTAATGTAAGAGCTCTGCCCTTGTGAGGAAGCGCGCGTGAGAAAACAAATGTTTTTTTTCTGCTACAACATTATAAAAGGCTTTTTCGAAAAGTGACCATGTAGCGCAGTAGCCAGGGATTTAAGCTTTGGAATGACTACTAAAATTACGGTAAAAAGTGTTTGTCCCAGCGAGAATGGTCGTTTCTACATTTGTTCCCGAATAACCAACAATCTTTACTTCTTATTTCTTCGAGTGCTACCTTGTTATACGCACGTTGTATACATAGTTCATATTTAGCCATACAAATGATGAACGTTCGTCTTTCAAAATATCAAAAATTAGCGATTTGAAGCCGGTTATCGAAATGACAATTCCGTCGGCAATTGACCGATCGTTGGTTATGGACGATTCGTCGCATGTGATTTCACTATTTACGCAGTACACTCCGTATGAACTGAGGGAACGCAATTGGACTGATGACACTAAGGAACAGTATGCCAAACACGGTCAGTTGAACACATCGCTACCATTCCTATTTGCTCAAAACTGAGCGATTTCATAATTTCAACTTAGCTTTGTGCAAAATTGACAACAGTCACTAAAAACAAAAAGCGTTCAGGAAATTCTCAAATTGAGATCATTGCAAGCTGGTGATTTTTTTCGTGGCTTGAAAGTAGAAAAAAATGTATTCATTATATATTATTTTTTCTCAGCTTTCAAAAAGCTGCCAACATTGTACTTTATTCCAACCATTTTGGCTAATGAAAGACGAAGCGAAAGTATGTAAATAATGCCGTTGTTTCAAGTGTTTTCTTAGGACTATGCTCAAATCAAATATATCTCATAAGTATTACTTGAACCAACATGTCATGTGGTCTGTTATGGGCTCTTGTACAGCCCATACACTTTTTCGGCCTTGTAGCCTCGTCAGTCGGGTAGAACCGTCGTTTTTTGATCTTTCTACTAGCCAATCCTCTCGGGGGCCCTTACATCCCCCTATAAAGAGTACGCGACCACGAACGATCTACACAATTACCGTAAAATGAAATAAATTACTAGATCGGTATATAGATTATGTTCATACTGTTGATCCTTACCACTGAAACGCCGAGCAGCCCGCAACGTTGCTAATAGAAGATTGATCTGATATGCTCGTAGCCCTTTGTGAATTCAATCACTGAAGTTAGCGTTGTGTCATTTACAAGCAAGCCTGGACAAACTGACCTTATTCGCAGGGATCACGGCGAGAGTGTTGTTTGACTAGGTGGGAGAAGTCGGAAAGTGATCAGCAATGGATATGAACGGAACCACAACTGCGATTACTATCTTCTTCAACATAATGCGTCAGTAAATGCTGCGCGAATTGCGGAACTCCATTTTGTATGCTGCTTGCACCCGTCATCCACAAAAATCTATTGATTCACGTATTGGCTTTATTGCTGCTTGACAATTTCAATTGCTTCATAAATGCGTTTGACACTGGTAGAGTTGATTCTCTCTAAAATTCTGGGACAGCTCTCCGTGAGCGATTCCGTGTTTCCACTATAGCCGGTTATTGTTTAATGGAACCTTTTGTGAACAAGCCTGCTAATGATATTCTGATTACAGAGGGATACCAATTTTCTTGATTCGAAAGAAGGTCTAAGTAATGAATGTATTGCAATGTAATTCACGGCATCTGCATTTTTATTCTATTCTGACGACCTTCACTCTCATGAATTAAAATAAAACTACTAAACCAACAAATATACAGCAAAGAAGTAGCTATAAAGACACACTGACGATTAAATGAGCTTTACACGCAATTTAATTCAAAGACGATCGATTAAGAAAGTTCATAGCCGAGCGGATTCCAAGGTGAAGAGTCTAGATCAGTTAATAATCTCAAATGTTAGCTGAAAAGTAAAACACTCAAGCCTGAACAATCACTCCAATATTGTGCCCAAAACATATCAACAGAATTTCTGCGTTACTTGAGTCAAAAATGTTGCAATGGAGTTTTTGATCATTGCAAGTCCCATGTTCTTCACAGAGTCTTCTAGAAAAGACTTCATCTGAATAAGGTATATCAGTACTTACAGTATCAATTTAGTGTTCAATGAAATCGACGCCTATGCTCCAAATTTATCTTCATCAATCATTGACTGCGAAGTCCTGCCACCACCAGATATTGAAAGGATTTTCGGGCTGGCTGGAGGAGTACGGAATCATTTTATGATTTCCCATTCTCATTACCATAATGTTCTTGCTGTCTTCAACCACGTAGACTCGTAGAATCATTTTCAGAATATTTTTCACGGCGCTATGACGCTTGACCAGATTTATTTCGCTCGCCCAGTACCTCGATTCAGCAACTTTCGCACTCCAATTCAAGGACTTTTCCTTTGTGGAAGTGGTGCACATCCAGGTAAAAAATCTCTACTAGGTATTATTTTGTTTATTTTTTGTCGAATAGTTAGCCGCTGTAAAATACAAATTGAGTGGTTGATTGATGGTACTCTTTTCTGTTACGGTCCACACAGTGAAAATTGCTTTGATTTCTGTAGAAAACACTGTATATCATATGGTTACAGAAAAAATTAAGCTAGAAAGCGTCATAACTACTACGTACTCTAGGCGGAGGAGTGACGGGAGCACCAGGACGATTGGCAGCGCTGAGTGCCCTAGAAGAATAGGACCGTCCAGTCGATAATTGATAGATGCACTCTTATTTTTATGTGATTCACTATTGAATTGCCCAATTTTAGCGCCTATAACCTTACGAGCTTCATAGATTTATATAACCCTTACCTCGCATCACAAACGCTAACTAATGGGTTGACTATTCAAAATACAAGTTTCGTAATTACGTATATGAGACTGATCGCTTTATCATTGCCCCCTCCAACTATTTCAAAAAGACTGTCATGTGTTGAAATTCTAGGCAGATATCTTCTAATTTTTTACATTTTCTGCATAAAAATTTGATCACTTTTGTAAAGCAGAACTGTATTGAAAAAATCGAATATTACCACTATATCTATGGAAGGTCGCGATCGAAAAATTTTAAGGCACTAAAATTCTTGTCGAGAGCGTTTCTATGACAAATTATTGCTCCATTCCAGTTTCACTCCACGTAGGTGGGCGTCGTGTCGGTCGGCTTCTTTGTGAGCTGACCAGCACAGGTGGCATTCCCACGCTTTTGGGGGTGAATAATTATCTCATCATGTGAAGAGCCAACCCCGACTAATTTGGCGTGAGAAAGTATAATCTTGTCGCTTATATGTTTAGCTCAACTCTCCGCTTCGTTATCAATCCTCGTCGCTCACTGAGAACTGAATTTTTCGGAATAAACAGTAATTCGTTTAGTAAATAGATCTCATTAAAAATGAATTTTAAAAGCAAAGTAACGGAAAAGTTCCAAAGTTTCCCGAGATAAGAATAGTTTTCCGTGTTATTCTTGAAATTTGGTCATACGTTATGAATTTTTCATATTCCTAGAATGTTATCTGTATTGAAGGTCACATTAATCTGTGTAATAATCAGGTGATTACTCATCACAACTGTTTTGTGGACTTAAATAGCACAAGCAAAAGATTGACAGAATCGGTCAAAAGTCGTCTTACATACAAGGCCACTTAATTGGAAGGCTACGTTTTTCGATTATTTGAATTATAACTCAAAACGATTATTAATGATTGATTCACCAAAAATGTATCAAATAACTAAAAGTTCAGAGAAAGACGCTGTATGTAACGGTTATTGGCTTACATGGAGCTTTATGATAAAGTGATAATATATACATTATGTGGCTCCATAAGCCATTAAATACACCAACTTCTATGGCGTGAAGTGTTGTTTCGATCCGTTTGTAAAACCGATTCACTGCAAAAATAACGTTTAAACTCATCTTGCCGACAAACCGTTCATTTCTCGGACGTTCAGGAATTTGCAGTATATTATCACTAACTTGTTGGAATGTGCATGACGCATGAAAATTCCTGCTACACCCACGAAACTTCCGGCTTGTGATTCATCCTGGAGAAAGCTATTCTTATTTACCGTTGGTGTCCGTCAACACTCAAACCAACATCATTCCTCTGCATGTCAATTTACACAAGTAGGGTTTAATTAGTATATTTGCAATCCTCTGATCGGACCAGGGTAGATACGTCAGTTTCATTGAATTTGGTCCGACAAAGGGATCTAGCAAGTATTATACGAGACAAAAACGTGCACCACAAATAGAAGAGCCTTAGACCTACTGAATGATGATTACTGAGAGAAGTATAATGGTCAGAGTTCATTTTTATTTGACCTCATCTTACGGTGGTTATAATAGTTTGGTAATTTAAAAAGTAATATAGCCTACAATAGCGATCATTCATTCCAAAACGCTGCTTGTGTAGTAATCACAAATCTTGCTCGACTAAAGTGCCATCTCTAGTCGGTGTGAACCTTATTGCGTAGACATCAAGGGGTCGTCTATTTAGTTTTTATACTATACTCGTTGCCTCCAATTTCCTACGCATACATTACTCCTTTCTACGTCACTACCTATATTTCTCTTAAAACTTAGTTCTATTTTATACTTCATTCTCTTCTTTCATCATTTTTTTTTTTACTTCACTTTC